>JAQMYM010000023.1:29780957-29791758 GCA_030014255.1 Parauchenoglanis ngamensis
GTAAAGAGAAACAACAGTCCATCATTATCCAGTCTCTTTTAAAGTCATAAAAATAAAGTAATAATTGAATTAGAAGGGGTGTCCAAACTTTTGACTGGTAGTGTGTATGTATATATACACATATATAATATACACACACATATATAATATATGTAAAAGTAGAGAGGTTGTGTTAGCTTGCTGCGTGTGTAATTGTTCATTGTTCAGTAAATCCGAGTCAGGCGCATCTCATGTTTGCAATCTGGGAGATTATGTCAGCGCTGTCTAACAAGAGCCCTGGGTCTACCACATGTCTTCACATACGTTCTCTGGAGTTTACACCACTTTCGTGATGGTTAAAGAGCCAATCTATAACTCTAGAAGGGTTTAAAAGATTATCTAATCAGTTCTGAATTTCCCAAAAGAAAATGTGCCAAATGTAAAGTGGATGGATAAATGCTGCAAATGTAAAAGTCCAACGCTGAATAAAAACAATGCTTCAGTACCAGATCAGATTTAAACCTTTTCTGATTCGACGTATTTCATGCTGTGAACGCGGGTTATGTGGACTGATGCAACACAGATCATGTGTGTGAGAACAGAAACTTACCTTTAAGTAAAATGCCGTTCCTTTCAGGACCTACGGAGGACCACAGAGTTATTTCTTTTTGTCTGTATTGTTTCTTCGAGATCACAACATATTTTTCTTGTAACAAAAAGTTGCTTCCTGAGATCACATACCAAAGGCATGCTAACATATAGTTATGTACAGTTATGGTAACATATTGTGGCTCGTGGCACATTGTCATGTTCCTGTCATATGTCTGCAGTAATTATCTCATAATGTCATCGCCATGGAGATGTCCCGGTCCTTCAAGCTGGCTGGCGGTGAGACTGGCTCAGGATCACTATGGTGTCCACAATGGTATAGTTGCAGATTTCCGAGTTGTCTTCTCAAGTGATGGACACTAATTTGGAAATTGCCTAGCACTTTTTTTTTCACCATCATGAAAAAAATAAGTTGTGATCTCGAGAAAACCACTTTTGTTATCTTGACAGGACAAAGCAAAAATAAATGTCTCCTAGCCTTTCTGAACTTCCGTAGGATCTGTGATGTTTTGCATAATTTGACAGCAGACACTTGTACAGAGGACGCCTGTAGTGGTCAGTATTGGATTGAAAATAGAAACATTTGAAGAACTTTGAATATCCAGAACCACTCAAGAACCACATATGAGTGATGGTCAGGTGTGCACATACTTCTGGCTATAGAGTGTATCTTATACAAGCGATTAGGTGTGTTATGAGACGGTTGTCTCAAGGGGTTTGACGCACTCCTCCTCGCTCACGTCTCTGGTTGAGTTCTTTGCTAATTGTTTAATTAATTAAAAAATTAATTTGCAAGTTCATGTACCATCACACTGATTTTACTGCGGAATTAATTGGCATTATTTCTCTTCAGCAAACTGTGGTGAGACGTCTGGATAATGCTACTTTCAGTGGAAGTGCGTATCACAGGTAAGGACCTGGGGTCTAAAGATAGATGGAAATACAGAGAAAAGTATTCATTTTTCCTGTACTGTCTGCATCACTAAAATAAGCGTCTCTGTAGAGAACAGTAGGCCGGCGGCTGGAGAAATAAGGTCCAGGGCTAAAATATATGCACCCTACACTTTTTATATCATTAATGGCAATATTTCATGTCCTTGAGATGTGCACATTAACCTTTAACACATTTCCTTTTACTTTTTCAGCCTCGGAATAATATATGGAGTTTTTTCCTTTGTTAATTTATTTGCCCCCTGTGTGGTAGCGGTGGTCGGGCCGCGGTTCACCATGTTCTTCAGTGGAATTCTTTACAGGCAAGTGTCACGGTTTACACAGCAGGTCCAGTTTCTTTAGTGGATATTTATTTAAACAGCCTAATTTTTCTCCAACTGTGTTGCATGTCTTTTAGCGGTTACATCGCGGTGTTTATCACTCCATCAACCTGGTCCTTTTATTCGACCTCCGTGCTGATTGGGATGGGAGCAGCCTGTAAGTATTCAGGCGTTTCATGTTTTTCATAGCATTTCATTCAGCGCTGCTGAGAATATTATTTGACCTTGCTCATACAGATCCTCTTTGCGGATAAATACAGCAGTACAGCCACACTGCCAGGTCCAGATTTGGGGCTTTTAATACATTATTAAAGGATAATCCGGTACAATCTCAAATCAATTGTTTCGTTAAGACTGGAGCCAAATCTATAATATTCGGTCAGGGTTGTTCAGGTGAACCCTTGACTTGTCTCCACAGTGCTTTGGACGGCTCAGGGTCGCTTCCTGGTGGGGAACTCGGACGCCTCCAGCATTAACAGGAACACGGCAATGTTTTGGGCTTTGTTGCAATGCAGGTAATCCAGGCCAGTGCTGAGGCCGGCATCTTTAGCATTTGTAGCTAAAGTAGCGTAATCGGATCGATCTGTCTGATTCGTAAGTCGGATCCGTACCATAAAGAAATAATGTGCAAAATAACCAATTTATCAAAAGTTAGAAATGCTAGCTACCTAGGGAATCATTCACCAGCGGATTTCTTACCCTTACTGTTTATTGAAATATGATTCCGCTATTGTAACGTTCATTCTTTTTCTTTCAGTATGTTGTTTGGCAACCTTTATGTTTACATAGACTGGAAAGGAAAAACGGACATATCAGGTAACTTGCACAATTTAATAATGATCTTAAAAATTACACTACTTAGTATTTTTTTTTTTATTTCTTCCTAAGCATTTTTAAAAGACAAAAAAAAAAAAAACCCCACAGGATCAGGTCATGTTTAACAGCAGCCATTTACCATGACACGTTTAATGCTGAAGCTCTTGGATGTAAAATGTTTAATGATAAAGAGCTGTCAGTGCCACATGAAGTAGCTGCTTTCTTTCTACAAGCAAGAATTTTTTTTAAACGTTTTAGTCCTACATTAGGATAAGATTTCATGAAAGAGTGGCATTTCGGCCCGTACTCATTTCCGTAAACACTGTAGATTAGATCTCGTTCTGGACGTTGTACAATTTTCAAGATATATCCACCTTTAAACTCCGACTCATGTGGCTTTTTAGAGGATGATCAAAATGAAACCCAAGCATGGGATAAGAGAAAACTCGAGCAGGAAACCGTTAAAGGACAAAGACATTATGAGTCCAAAATGTCAGACACTGAAATCACACTAAATGGAACGGATCTAAATGATCAAATCATATATCATAATCCTATAAAAATACGGAGTAACAGTACACATACTCTGAGTCTATGAGTATCAACAAATCAGCTATACATCATCAGCAGTCAACATCCAGAAAATGAGGACAAAAAAGTTCCAAACTAACTGATGCTCACATGTTCAGACTAATTGAATTCAGACCTAATATCATCCTGTCCTTTATTGCAGAAATGAGTGTTTTATTTGATTTCCTTCTGGCCCCTCACAGACAGAGACAGGAGGACGATGTTTATCGCTCTGCTCATCGTCTCTGTGCTCGGAACACTGAGTTTCCTCTTTCTGAGGAAGTCGAGTCAGGAGGAGGAGGAGGACGTGCTGTCTGAAGACGAAAGCCAGTCCTTGCTGTCGTCCCGATTAACGTACAGTAAATCTCCTTTTAAGCACATTTTCAGTTTGCGTATAAGGATTAGAGATTACGGTTAAAGGTTTAGTTAAGTGTCGCTGTCTAAAGATTTTCCTCATGTTCCAGATTTAAACAGCGAGTCAGCGCTGCCATAAAAGAGGCAAAAACAGACTTCAGTAAGTGCAAAAAACCATTTTCTGCATTATGCTGTATTGCAGCAAGAAAGATTTGCTTCCTCTGACAAGCAATGTGTTTGGAAAGACAAAAAGACTTCTGGGAACTGATTAAATCTGGACTAAATTACAGAGTGACTCAGAAACCAAACACACTTCCAAATATGAAACTCAGGATCATGTGTGTTACTCGTCCCATGTGGAGCGTGAGTGTGAGCTTGCCTCGTCATCAGGAAATTCCTTCAAGCTTGCAAATCCTCACGATTTCCATCCTATTAAAGGACTTTAATTCTTGATTAAATAAACAAGCGCTGAAGTCATTTTATTTGCCAGCGACGATGTGTGCGTTTTATATCTTTGACTATTTCTGTTCTATATTTTAAGAGGCAATTCTGCACCTTTTTGGCACAAAGTCGATTCTACTGTTAAGCTTCTCCATGGCTTACAGTGGTAAGTTTGATGTAATTACAATACATTACGTCCCATTCACCCTTTCACTGGTCGTACTGATTACTGAGCGGCGTTCCCTCTGTCTCAGGTCTCGAGCTGTCTTTTTACACTGGTGTGTACGGAACCTGCATCGGAGCCACGACTCATTTTGGAGAAAGTTCCAAAGCCTTGATAGGCCTTTCGGGCATCGTGGTGGGAGTCGGTGAGATAGTTGGTAAGCAAACATTCACTCTGTGATCAAAGGAGATTCATTATTAATACGCTTTTATGCACCGTTTGGCAACCTGTACAATGAATAACTTTATAGCGAAAAGAGAAGAACAGCACTGAGCCTTTTTCCGTCACGTCGATTAGAGGCGTGTCGAGGATCTGGGAACATTTCAAGCTCCTTTATAACTCTAAAATTTTGAATATAATTCAAGCAAACGAGTTTTCAGATCTGATCACTGACATGGGCTTTGCAAAAAAAAAAAAAAACATTTTTATTTGAAAATTCAAAATTTTTAATTGTTGATTTGGATTTGCAGATAGAGTGCAGTGTCCAAACAACCCCACACCATTACTGAATCAGGAAACAGAAATGCTGTGCTCATTCTAGGTCATGGTGTAATGGTAACTACCAGGCAGTGCTGAGTCTGGAGTGCTGCGTCAGAATCGTAGGAAATTTGTATGCATACGTCAGATTCCAACGCAGACACAGCAGCCCCAACTTCAGTCATGTGACTACACAGTGATGGGCAGCGGCCAATCAGGAGCGTGTGTGAGAGCGTGTGTGAGAGCGTGTGTGAGAGCGTGTGTGAGAGCGTGTGTGAGAGCGTGTGTGAGAGCGTGTGTGAGGATCAGAGATTACACTGTCAGTTTAGGAGGATTCGGGTGTGGTGGAGTTTCTTTCTGAACAGATGAGGCATTATATAAGCTGTTTTCTAACTCTGTAGGAGGTTAGCGCGTGCTGGCCAGATGATTTATCCTCCTGTGTGCAGCATTACTCAGTCATGTCAGCTTCATCCATCCACAGAGGCGTGGCTCCAGCTGCACTTCTAGGGGTGTTTTTTCATGGCATGTTTCTGTGGTTTTAATTTTGTCCCCCCGAGTGAGATAATGAAAAAGAGGTGGAGTGAGTCGGAGGCTGGGATTGCTTCTCAGTTTGTCTCAGAACAAGTATATAAGAAATAGATCATTGGGTTTAATTAATGATAAAAAGGTGATAGTATATATAAATTATTTAGCATTAACAGTAATTCTGTTTTCACGTTTCGCAGCATTTATATAAAACTTATAAAACTCTATGAATTCATATATTTAATGCATAACTGATGGTTCATTTTAATGCCCAATAAACTTTTTAACAAGACTGCATTAACATTAATGTGGTTCTCACAGTCACTTAGTTTGCATGATAAGTGTTAAGTAATAAATTAGTATTCGGCACTATTGAAATGGTGACGCGTTCATGCTGTAAGCCTGTCCGTATGTGTTTGATTGAACACGGTGAGACCTGACTATGCACAATGACACAAGCCTGGCTTCCTGTCTTCATTTTTATATCATTCTAAACCGGAAAGATGGAAACAACAGTGCTTATACAGAAAAGAGCCTTGTCGCTTTTCTTTGCTGCTTGCTTTGTTTTTTAGTTAGGCAATGTGCTCATTAGCTAACGCATGTTAACTTTGGACTGTAAAATCATGATTAAAAACAGGACCCTTGCGTACAAAGGAACCAACCCTGAAATCAATGTGTCTGATGTGTCAAAAAAAATTTGATTTAGAGGTTGACTGGACAGCTAGCTTTGTGTGAAAATTATATATATGTGTGTTAGACTAGAACGTTTTTTTGACAGGCTGGAAAAAAACCAAAAACACAGATTAGATAATGATATTCATCAGGTTATAAAAATCATACATCAAAAGTGACCAAAGGTGATGGTCACCTGCTGAAAAGCAGCCGAGCCAATCATGTTGATGGACACAATTCACTTAATTTACGTTATTCTCACACCACTTTACACTGCAGTATGTAATTGTGTCCTCAGAGTCCCAAGCACTCATCACAGCCATCTCCAAAACCCACAGCTGTGAGATTAATATACAGAGCAGACATCGACAAGCACAACCCACATTAAAAAATATTATTACACAAGCAATAGCATTTCATTTTTTTCACTAGCGAGGGCCAAAATTTCTGTAACTGTAACAGCAGATTATTATCTCATGATTGTGATAAATGGTATTTCAACTGTTTATTTATTCTTGTTTAAGGGTTTAGTAATACATGAAGAGTAAATATGGGGTTGTTATCCATTTTACTCGTGCAGCATAATAATAATAATAATAATAATAATAATATCATTGCAGCTTTACATTATAAGCCCAAGTGAATAACAAACAGAACAAGACCCACCAAATATTAATATATATATATATATAAATATTAACATATAAAAAGAGCATAGAAATTTGAAATGAAATGCATTATTAATTTATTTGTGTATTATTATAAGGAAAATAGACGCATCCTTTATCTGTCAGATGTTATAGTTGGACTGAAACTACTGTGATATTGCAGTATAGAGAGTTGTTCTTAGTTAAACTAGTTGTAGTTATTCCAGTCTGGACTGGCGCATGGACACGGCTGCACTGGGTGTGTTTACTGATGGGTTGCTTTCAGGAGGAGGGCTGTTCGGCCTCGTGCTGAGGAACAACCACTTCAGACGCAGATCCGTCGTCTTCCTCGGAATGGTGGTGCATTTTGTGGCCTTCTACCTGATCTTTCTCAACATCCCAAATGAAGCTCCACTGGCTTTTGAAACCAGCACACAGCACACCCCTTATCTATCTCCAAGGTACAGTAAGGACAGACTCTGATCTGTGTGTGATGCCTGCGGTGTTGTGAAGGAATGTGTTCTGGTTTCTTTCAGTGTGTACATCGCCATGCTGTGCAGTTTCCTGCTCGGGCTCGGGGACAGCTGTTTCAACACTCAGCTTTACAGCATCCTGGGTTGCGCTTACACTGAACAAAGCATTCCAGCCTTCGCTATCTTCAAGTTTGTCCAGGTAAAGCCCTGATTAATGCAGACTTCTGACAAGAAATAGAGAAAGAGTTGTTCAAAAGTAGAATGACCAAACAACTAGTTTAATCCCTGATAGGGTTGCGTCTGCTCTAACAGGGATTCCTTTGCTCACATACAAAACTAATTGTCCTCCTTTTTGAGTGCCACAACACTGGTGTATGCAGAAAGGCCTGGATAAATGTGAATACATACCTACAGTATATTATATTGAAGGATACTAGCATCAGCCTCCCCTGTTCGCTCCGTTTGGTGCTTCAACCTCTGTTATGAACACATGACAGAGTTGTGCACAAAAGCCTGTAATATGAGCTAATGTGCACTAATTAAAGTGTGTACAACTTATAAAGCTGACTATGGGAACTGGTCTGTTGGCAAAAAAACAGCACAGATTCCATGAACCGATTTTTTTTTCTAATATGTTGTGTTTGATATTCTGTCTTCAGAATGATAGAACTTTATAACACTACGGTCAGTTAAAAAGAAAGCTCAGGAAGGGGATTTGTATTTACAAAAGAAATGACGATGATTTAAATCGTAATTCGATTACGTGATGTAGCACTGCTCACTATGATGCACCTGAAATGTGTTATTTATACAAAAGCCAACTTCTGGCGATATCACCGCAGCCGTGGGAGCTGGCACGTTTAAGCATAACAACACAAATTCCATGTGGTGTTTGTTTATTCCTGTAATACTATGAGAAAAAATGTATATTCAGGTGAGCCTAGGGTTAGGGTAAACATTTAATTTGCTTTCAACAATTAATGGATCAGCCCTGATCTCACTATTCCTGGCTACAGCTTCCACTTCCCCAGATCCTAAGCCAACTGTGAGATTTAACGTATGGCCAAAAGTATCTGGACACCTGACCATCACACCCATATGTGATTCTTCCCCAAACTGTTGCCACAAAGTCTGAAGTTGTACAGAGCGTCTCTGTGTGCTGCAGCGTTATAGTTTCCCTTCACTGGGACTCGAACCTGTTCCAGCATGACGATGCGCCTGTGCACAAAGCAGCTCCATGAGGACATGATGTTCAGGTTAAGGTTGGAGTGGAAGGACTGGAGTGTCCTGCACAGAGCCCTGACCTCGACCCCACTGAACACCTTTGGGATGAACTGGAACACCGACTGCACCCCAGACCTCACTAATGCTCCTGTAGCTGAATGTACACAAATCCCCACAGCCTCTTTTTTGTACCTTTCATGGTGTCCTTAGGATCGCTTTGTCTGATCTCTCCTCTCAGATCTGTTCACCCATGGTGACCCTACTTATGCTCCTGGTTCACTAAAGTACACAAGCCCCTTCACCATGATCCGTGAAGCCGTAGATGTAGCTGAAATCCTGAAAATCAGTATATTGTCATATGAGCGTGAGCAGAAATATCTGAATCTGTTACAGTGATTATTAAACAAACATCTAAAAAAAAAAAAAAGATTTTATGGCAGGTTCTCAGAATTTGTCCATAGTTCTTGCTATTTATGTTTTCCTTGCTAAAATAAAGTCAATATGGTTTCAAATCAGCCAAGAGGCCGATAAAGACTTGCCAAAGTAAAGAGTAAGGATTCTAATCATATTACATGGAAAAGATATGAATAATAATTGCAATAGCAAGGCAATACAATTTGTGTTGAGTTTTGTGTGACCAATGGCATGCAAAACATTGAATATGGTTATGATTACTTAAAATGTATGACTTGTGTAAGATGTTGCCAATAACAAACCGTTCTGCCTGTCAGTCTGTCAGTGCAGCAGTGGCGTTTTTCTACAGCGGCTACCTGCTGCTGAGCTGGCAGCTCCTCATCATGGTCATCCTGGGCTTCATGGGCACGCTGTGCTTCTTCCTGGTGGAGCGAATCCTCAGTGTCTCACCCGACGTGTCAGAATACTAGCTCTGTCCGTTCAGGTTTTGTATTCGCAGTCTTGCTAATCGTGCACTGCATTTTACTCACATGTGTGTTTAGCAATAATACAGTCTTATTTCTAATGAGTACTAACACGTTTAAGGTGTTTGTCGACAGTGGTGTTGGTTGAACGTCTTGTATTGCTGATTGTTTTGGGAAACACTACAATCCTATAATTTATATTTTAGTAGGGTTTTTTATGCATGTGATCATTTTGGCAAACCTTTGTTGTTATTGGTCCCAGAGGTTTCAAGATTGACATATGCATATTGTTATTATTTTGTACAAGGTACTAATACAGATGCGCCGTTTGATTAGTGACAGTTCACTTTATGATTCTGTAAACAAATACAGTGTTGATTTTATTGATAGACAAATTGGTCAAATACACGATATGGCCATATAGTGTACGTTTTCCACTGACTGAATGCTTCATTTGTTTTGAGGTAAAATATTATGCTTGTGAGGCCTTCAGTAGAGGTTGTGAGGTCATCGATTGAGAACCTACATGAAATTACATTTAAAATTTTGCAACAGTTTGCACAACTTAATTCGTATGAACAGCTACGAGGTTGCGGTTAGGGGGCCTTCTTATGACTTCATTCAAAACTTCAAGACTTCATTCATGTACAATCAGATTGATTCCAACCACAAAATTCTTGTGCAAATTTGTACGAATTTCTTAAAAAAAAAAAAAAAAATTTTTTCTTCTTTAGTTCTTCGAGACGATCTCTCGCACTAAGCGCATGATGAATATTTAGGTTTTAACGGAAAAAATAAGTATTATTATTGTCTCGTTTTCTGGCTAAATGATGATTCAGACCAGTAATGA
Source organism: Parauchenoglanis ngamensis (assembly GCA_030014255.1). Lineage (NCBI taxonomy): Eukaryota > Metazoa > Chordata > Actinopteri > Siluriformes > Auchenoglanididae > Parauchenoglanis > Parauchenoglanis ngamensis. The sequence goes on from JAQMYM010000023.1 coordinate 29,790,967, forward strand.
GACCTGTGCTGTGTACTCGCTATGACATAATTGAGATTTTGTTGTTCTTAACCTGTCTCTCTTTGTCTTCAATTTCTCATTTAATTATCATAAAAGATTAATTTTTAGCTACCATTTTGAATATTGACAAGTGGGCCTTAATAATGATGTTAGACGCTAATATTCTCTTTGTGAAGGATCCATCGCGTAGATGTTAGTGCGTCTGACAATCCAGTGCATGCGGATGAGCACGTAATGTTTACAGAGAGCTGTCCTTCACTCTCTCAAGCTATTTCTGTTTGAGTTTTTTGTCATACTTGTGCACATGCAGTGTGCATGACTTTGATACACATAAGAGAGATCAGTTTTCTTTATATGTTTACATATACAGCCAATATATCTTGAAGAGTGCCTTAAATCAGTATCAACAATTGATGCACGGCGTTTTAAGCTACCAAAGACAAAAAAATGTATAATATTGCTCTGGTGTAACAAATCGGATGACTTTGTCACATGCTTCCAGTTCCATATGACACCAGAATATAAAATAATTCGGTATTTCAGTCTACTAACATTTTTATTCATTTTAATTTCAATTTATTGATCTGTAGCTTGTCAACGTGTGTCATATTGCCACTAATCTGCAGGATTGTGGCCGAGTGCCGGTGTAACTGGAAGTCGAACGTGGTGACACAAAGTACAAGGCACACATTCACTTTTCAGGACAGATCTGTACACACTACCGGTCAAAAGTTTGGACACCCCTTCTAATTCAATTATTTCTTTATTTGTATGACTTTAAAAGAGACTGGA
>JAQMYM010000023.1:29794191-29810624 GCA_030014255.1 Parauchenoglanis ngamensis
GAATAATAGCTAAGGGTAAACATATCTTTTTAATTTTAATATACTGTATATCTTGCTTTTTTTTAATATTCCTAGCTGACAGGTTGAAGTGTTTGTCTGTTATGACTGTATATGAATGTAACAGGTATATATTTGGTCATGTAATGTATTTTTCATGATTTGTGCTCTCCAATTTAATAAATAAGTGCCACTGCAAAGCATTGTTTTTCATCTAATCACAGGAAAGTGTATAATCTCACTAAAGGATGTTTCCTCATGTCCTGTCCACGCACATAAACCGCTGCATTTCTGACCAACATCAGCAGAAGAATTTCTTAGGTAAGTGACCAGATATCCGCAGGGCTGTTTCAGTCTTTCAGCTCTACCAGCAAACCCGGTGTGAGAATCAATTAAAATCTTCTAGGGATGAAGAATTAAATTGCAAACATGCATTAGTAAAACTGCATGCTCGTTTGGCCTTTTTAAATGCGATACATTTATGAGGCAAGACACAATTCGAGTGTTGCAAGTTCAACTCACGAAAGAAGCGGAAACGCCTGTGTTGTGTCGATCAGATAAACGTCCTGCAGTCACGAATAGATAATGGAATATTGATTTCTCTATATTCGGGCCATAAAAGCTGCGTTTCCTTAATCCATTCTGCACTGGAGTGCAGTTAAAACGCTCACGTTGAAGCAGTTGGAAAGTGTAGAGTAATTATTGTATTTATGCTTTCAAGTAATGGATTCAGAAACGAGTAGATGGAGTGCAATAAACCTTTACAACTGGTGGAGAAAACAACTTCAGCTCAGGCTGCTATTTTTTAAAACCCACTCATGTAGTAAATATCCAAGTGCTACTTATCCATAAATCATTCCTGCATCAGCTTTGTAAATGAAGTGTTCATTTAGTTTTATATTTATTATTGAAAGAAAAACTAGGCCAGATGTGAACATTTCATATAATTCTTTTTTATTTTGTGAGATATTTATTTGGACCGAGTATGCCGTACATAAAAGAATGCACAACTGCAATTAAGTAATACATCTCAAAATAAAAAATCAGTAAACCAAAAGCCTCTCAACAAGTTTCATGTTGTCTGCAGGCTGAAAACCTCTATTGGACATCTTATTAAGTCTAAGAACAGGGAATGGAGGGAGTAACGCCTTCGGTCCATTTAGTTCTGTACTTTATGCAGAGAAGCCACTGCCTTGCCGTTGCATAAACCCAAAACTTGCAAGTGCAGACATTTTCGACACCACAGAAACTAGATTGCACTACGTTGTTTTTTTAAAAAAAATTTTTTATGGATGCTCAGTGTTTGTTTTTTTATTATACACTTAAATATAGTATTTTAATAACTCACATTTCACTAGTGTAGTTGAATAAATCTGCTGGATTTTGTTTTCCTTTACAATATTAGTAGGAATTAGTATGCAAGAACTAATAGGGTGCAAATTCTATATTCAGTGTAAATGTTAGAATACTATTTAAGAGCCATAGTGAATATTGTACAACCAAGGTAATGGAGAAATAAATATAAAGTATATACAGTACCAGTCAAAGTGTGGACACGCCTATTCATTTATAGTTTTAATATATATTTATAGCAGGCAGTGTTTCGGCATTGTGTTCCCAGCTTCATGAGGCCGGCACCTGGAACGCTCGTCATTCACAGATGAGCCTCGTCTAAACTTCATTAGTGGAATTTCTAAATGCATTTGAGATCATCGAATATTAAATAATAAAAATACCGTAAGTAGCCCTATTCCACAAATGTAGTAAACCATATTAAGACGTGTAAAGTTGAAGAACAACTTCAGACTGGTGCTGTATAAATATAATGTATTATATTATAATAAATATAAATGTAAGAAAGCCATTGTTAATTTTTAGAAATGTAATTAAAAGCTTTATGGCTAAATAGTCTGCGCGTTATCTGATCTTTATACCGTGACGATTCTGGTGACATTTTGCAGACTTGCACGCTGCCTCACGTGCATCCTAAACAGCAGCAAATGTCACGTTTGCGCAGCAGGTAATCACTGTTCTGTAGAGATTTGTAAACTCAAAAACGTTTCATACACCTGGCGCATTAGTGCACTAACCCGGACCCTCAGTCATTCTTACTACATAAACCAGTACAAATGATTAACCTAAGACTAATCCAGGTTGCTTAAACGTGCACAAAACCTGAAATCTGATCTGACAGATCTCATTCTGGTCACATATTTGATATGTATTCGACATGTCAAAGGATACATTCACATTATACAAGGATGAAGTGTTTTTTTGGTGACACAATACACAGTAACACACTTCTCCTAACTGACAAGAATTGTGCATGTGCCTTGGGTATTACAAACATTTCAGCATACTCATTTCCCTCTTTTCTTTCTACTTGCATCTCTTCCTGCCTGTAATTAAGCTGAAATATGAGTCTGCGTTACCCAGAAAATGATCATTTACATCTTACTATGATGCAAGATGATGCGTGATGTGGCAGAGTGAGTGACAAAAGGTTTCTTGGTCAGATAAATGTCTTCCTGCACCACACATAATTGATTGTTGATTGTTCTATATTCAGGAAGTAAAAACGCTGAGATTTTCAACAGTCTTTCACTTGAAAATTGGACGCATGGTTGGAATCCACGCTATAAGAGACGCCAGAACATCATCGACTTGTCCTGGCATGTTTCTGAAATCTGAAGACGCCTGAGAAACCTGACGCCGCAAAACTCTAGCCAAAAAGTGGGACATTTATAAATCTATAAATTAGTAAAAAGTTGTGCGTTGATGTTTTTACCAAACTAATTTTTTCGAACCTGACAGTTTTCGGAAGGTTGACTTACTTTGTACTCGCGTGCGCATGTTCACGAATGCCAATCACCTGCAAATCACCAGGTGTGTACATGGCACAGCTAACTTGTACTTGGTCACACCTATAAAACTCCATAAAAGGTAAAACTCGCAGAGCTGAAATAAGAAATAAATGGCAGGGAAAGAATTTCTCAGCAGTAGACGTGAAAGTTATTTCGACTTACATCTATGACAATTAAAAATCTGTTATTTAACAAAGTAACAGCATCTGAAAAGATGCAAATTAAGTGAAATGGAAAAAATGGTTTGACAGATAAGACTATTTATGTTACCAAGCACATCATACTGAGAAACTCATATTTCTTATTTGTTTTCCAAAGCAAGGTGTGTTGGTTGTGACAGCCGTCTGGTACCAGTGCACCCTCCCATGACGCCGTGGTGAGAATAAGCAGCCAGGTCTGTCGCATAAGATTTTACAACGCAGCACTATTATATGACGCATCGCAGCTTGGGTCATTTATCAGTCACTTAGTGCTGGTTCTCATAAAGTGTTTCACAACATTTAAAGACAACAACCTAATTACACACCCTCTGTGCCGTGCAGTGCGTTCGCCTTTATGGCAGCGTTTCTTCTTAATTGAATAACTGGTCATGTTTGCCTTAATTTATGGTTTTATGTTGGATTGCTTTCTTACTTTTTTAGTCTGCTGACTGGATTTCACAAAATGTGTGTGTTTGAAATTCATATATATATTTAAAATCAGTATATATAAAATCTTCAGATCATGCAAAACAATGGAGTTTCACATTAGTTAGTCTCCTTATAAATGAATTCACACACACTCAGGAGCGCGAGAAGGATATGAACGTTTTTACTGAACTTTCACGAGAGAATTTTCATGAACACTGAATTTCTGTCTTTTTGGATAAATCTGTATCTGGGTTGAAAAAATGAGCCTCAGAGAACGAAGCTCCTGGAGCTCTGATGCCAAAACGCTCCCTGCTATGCCTTTGCTGAAACCATTCAAAAGATTTCAGGAGAACATGGCTATTTATAGCTAACTATACACCTTTCCAGATGTTGTTTTTCTCAGGCCCTGTTCCAGCTCCACCTTGACACGTCCTTAACAGTTTAGCGTCTCTGTCCGGTTTGTTTACAGCACTTCCTGGTGAGCTTCTTGTCTTGTGTATTGCTGATGCTTATTCAGTAAACATAAACTGTGCTCACACTCCTTCTAGTTCTTTATGCCTGTGCTTTGCTTAGCATGCGCTTTGACCCCAATCGTGACGATTCAGTCAGTCCAAATATGTCCCTCTCTTGTCCTCAGTGGTGGTGAGATTGAACAGATCATGACAAGCCTTGTTCTACACTCACCCTTATCTTAGCGTTTAGGAAGACTAACTTAAGATGCATGAAAGCAATCTCTACTGTGCATTGTGGGAAAAAATGACCAGCAACTACATTACATACAATTATATAGCGTACTGTATACTGTACAGCATTTACGCATGGTAGCATCTATGGTGCAGTAGCAGCTCAACAGATTTCCCTAGTTCCAGTTTAATAAAGGCGTACGGTCCGCGACTGGGTCTTTTTCCTTTACAGGGTAACTGTACATTCAGAGGACTAGTTTGGTGAGCTTGTCTCGTAGGCAGAACACCCACAAAACGTTCCATCATGCATTATAATCCCACGACACCTCCGATGAAATGTTTTCTTTTCAGTATAATCGCTTCGAGTACACTTTAAAATAATAAACAACTTTACTATATTTGGCTAGAATTTCCGCTCTGTAGTTGTTTACTCATGCTTACCAATTCTACAGGCTCAAATGTGAGCTGTCTTATTGCATTAAATTGCGATGTAAGTACGTATAGTAGGATCACTATTTTTAAGCGAGAGACAAAGGAAGTGGTAAAGCAGCTTGGTTTACACATGCCTTCACAAGTTCTGCAATTACACACCGCAACAGTACGCTTCTTTGTTTTTTCCTAAATCTCACTGACGTTTTACTTTCCCATTTCTAAACGTGTTATCATCCATTCCTAATTATTATGAATATGTATTTTTTTCTTGAAATACTTCTGCTTTAACGTTTTACAGTTAACATGATTTTTACTGCCGAAGTCATTCTGCTTTGCTGAGTCATTCACCACACACAAATGTTGTGCCAAAGCTCGTGGTGAAAAGCACTGATAGCCAGGTAGCATAGTGTCACATTTAAGAGTATGTAAATGTATATTATTTATACTGCCATAGTTTGAAATGCAGCTATGCTTGGCACAGTCCCAAAAATGTCAATGTTCATGCTTACGGATTTAATGGTAGCTTAAGCAGCAGATCTCGACAACTGGATAATAATGCTGTTGTGTTAATCGAGTTTTTGGTTTGTTTTGTATTTAATAAGAATACACACTTTTTTTCTTTTTTTAAGCCTGAGTTGACTGCTTAATTGGTAGTGGATAAATAATTATGTTTACACATTCTCTGTCTTTCCTGTAAATACAGTTATGGAAATTCTGTTCTGAGATGTGACCTCAAACCCTGTGATAGGAACAGTCAATTTGAATACCTGGAACGGTACGCAAAGGCGGCCCACAGAGGTGTTTTACTTCAGGCTCAGGGACAATGATCGGGTGTTCGCCGGAATTTCGGCGTAAGCTCTGAAAGTCTTTATATCCATTATCGACTGGGATGATGGTGGTGTCGGAGGAACTCTTCTGTGGTTTCTTGCTGCAAATGAGCTTGTCCATGATCAAGTTAACATCATTATGAGAGCTGATAAATGCTTGGTCTGTAGGTGTACAATCTACCTCAGTGACGCTCTGATATCCAGGAACCACAATAATGTCGTTGCTGGAGGGGGTTAGCTGCGTCGGGCTGGTGTCTTCCGATCCTGAGCAACCGGTACACGGGCCGTACTCAAAGTCAATCTGTATGGTCGGATCCAGATGTTTAGGCTGAGCAGGAAGCACACCCTCATTCTCACCGAAGTCAGCGATAACATGTCTATTAGCTGGGCTGTGAAACTTGTCAGGCAGCGAAAGCATATAGAACTTGTTACTGATGCCAGAGCTGTTCCCGCACTCGTGCTCCGCATTACAGTCGTCACCGTTTGATTTCAGGTTTTTATAATATTTGTTTGACATTGGAATTTGACGAAGGTTTGTTGATGGGGATTCTTTGGCAAGTTCCCAGCCAGTGTTATTTTCCGTGCTGGTTTCTATCAAGCTCTCATTGCCTGTTTGGCCATAAATCACATCAGCTGAATTGCCATCTTTACCGAGGCTGTTGAGGCTATTTTCACCTCTGACGTCTACCAGAGAAGACGCCGGCCTGTCAGGAAAACAAACGGTAGAACAGAACAGCTCTTAGAATTAATAGAACATCATACTTTCCAAATTAAAAAAAAATTAAAAATCACCATGTCTTCTCCCCGGCGTGGACCAGCTTTGACGAGTCGAGATGGACAGACGAGAACTCATTTTGAAGTGACAGCAAGTTTGGGACCTGATTAACATCAAAAGTATGGAGGGCAGAATGAAATCATTTCTTTTGGAAATAATATATAGCCATAATGCTACGTGTGTGTGTGTGTGTGTACAGTTCTTGACTAGCCAATTTAGGTGCAGAAGAAAGAAGGCACTTTTCTATAGCAACAGTACAATACAAAAACACACAGTACAAATCTGGTCCTCATATGGAAATAAAATGACAGGAAGTTCAAAATTAGAGCACTTGAGCAATCAATTTTCCTGCGTATGCTTCCTGACAGCCCACGGGATCAGCAATACGTTTTATAATTTAGAGAAAAATTATTGGCTATTTTTTGAGTTTTTCTCCCCCCACATTTCATACCATGTGCAGAGATGATCATGAACCCATAATCTAACTGACAGTAAATTTGCGTTTGAGGCACATGGTACAGAATTTAATCCTGCGATTTAAGTCATGTGTTAAAGCAGGGCAACGATTAATGCGAGCAGAAACACTGCTTACCTGTTTCGCAAAATTAGTAGCTATTTTTGGAGTAGGAACCTTCTCCCACCACTCTGTCAGGATTCTGCAATTAAGAAGTTTACATTTTACTTACAATTAAAACTTTTCTAAACAAAGTTACAAAGTGTTTAGGTTAGATACAGAGCTACACCATGGACTGAGAAACTTCTACAGCCGAACTGCAACTAACATATCTAAATTAATTGTAGGAAAGTAAGTAAGTAAAACTAGGAAGTAAAATGTAATAAATTGCAAGTAAAAATGGAAGCGGTCTTACTTGTTGTAAGAGTAGTAGATGGCGAAAATGCTGATGATCAGAATTACACATAGAACAGGAATTATTATCTTGAGAACGTCCTGTAGAGACGAGGCTGAGGGCACAAATGCATTTAATACATTAACACGGGTTTTATCAGTAAATGGCTTAAAATTTTTAATAATAATAAAACAAAACGTACGTGTGGTAAACCTGTATGGATCACTGTAGTCACTGAATATTGAATTTAAGGAAAATTTCACTCTTGCCCTCATAGTGTAGTTGGAATTGGACTCGAGGTTTCTGCCTATAAGCTCATAACTGTTCTGGCCTTTTGTCAAATTCACCTGTTTGAAAAAAAGTAAAGGTCAGCTATTTCCATAATGATTTTCATACAGTATGGCAATGTCGGATATGTGAACTGATGCATGGTTGCTGATCATATATACAGTTTTCACTTACAGTCTTTCCGCTTTCTTTGCTTCCTTCAACATGATAAGTGAGCTCTGGAATAAGTTCATCACGGAATGCATTCTCGTCATACTCGGTGTCCCAGACGATCACAAAGTTCCCATTCTGTGTCCGATCGACTGACACAATGGCTGGCTTTTTAGGCTTAACTGTTTAGAGGACGTGCATTTATGAAGTTACATATGAAAGTTATAAATATAACAGTAACAGATACATTCACTTATAACAGTAGGACAAAAGGATTGTACGGACAATTTAACAGCTATAACGGATGATCCGTCAATCAACACATTTTTTAATGAGAGAATACAGAGTCATTGTATCAAAGTGTCCATGTACCTGTAATTGTAAACCAATAAAAAGAAATCTTTGTAAAATAATATATTGTCTTCGGTGTGTAAGAATGGCCTAGGAACATATTTACAGCTCCCTCCTTCCCGAAAAAACACAGGACCCTGACATTACTAACGTACAGAACATCACGCTCCCTCATGTACGCATACGCCTGTTAAGACATGTAGGGGCTCAGAAGTAGCAGAGCTACAGAGTCGCAACTAAAGAAGACTATATGGTGTTTACATATATAAAATATGGCAACTAATTCACGCCAGTCATATAATGGCTAATACCATTAGCAAAAACATCCCAAACGCTGATTAGACACAGGGACACCACCATATTAATTAATGAATTGCTATGAAAATTAATATTAATCAAGGAATTAATTTTGTGAAAAAATATAAACCAAATATTGAGATTATTAAACAAGCGCTATGTCTACTTACTGCTTTCTGTAGTACTGATATTTGTAGTTAACAACAAGTTTTTGCTTCTCTGCAAATTAACCTCGTAGATCTCATTCACAACAAAGCCAGAGTCCACTTGGAGCGAGCATTCACACACGCCGGCGCTAAGCTTGAAATCACATTCAAACAATCTGTAAAACAGCAAGGAACGAGGCATAGCAATCAAAACTGATAACGCGAGTTGAGAAAACGTGCACTTTTTCATGTCCACTGAAGAACTCACGCATTATCTTTATCCCGGGACACATTGAGACTGTATTCAGAGCAACTCTCCAGCTGGTCTGGGGTCAAACGGCACATCATCTCTGTTAGGTAATCGTTGAGACATTCCAGGTCCAGGTTGTCTGGAATGATAACAAAAACTTATTTTGTGGCGTCAGGGAATTTAGTGTCTGTCTTACTGAGTAACTTCCGAAGAGCTTGTAAAGCAATGCACAAACTTGCCTGCTCTTGTGTAACCTACAGCAGATTCAGTGAAGCCCAAACTGATTAACAGGCCTAGTTGCAGGATGAGGATTAAAGCTCCCATCCTGACAGGCTGCATAAATGCAAGGAAAAAGATAACATACACGTCACAGACAGCCTATAACAGGTATCAGTACAGTGTAATTAATAACAATGAACAGTTAACAATGAGCAATTACCAGGTGCCGCTCGTGAGCAGCTGAAACAGGCAGAAGCACGCGCACTTTCCAGGCTTCACAGAACCTCACCGCTGGGTTTGGCAGCCAGAAGAACCAAAGGAGCTCCAGGTTCCTGGTTCTGATCGCTGAAAGTCAGCCCTGTGTTTCACATGGAGAAGAGTTTCGGGAGCAGCACCGCCCTGTCTCACTTCCCCGTCGCGGGATTACTGGGCAGCAGGGCGTGTTTCTCTGCTTTTACTGGAACAAGTGAGATACAGCAGTTCTGTGGAAAACCGTAAGGAGGGTTACTCCTCCCATTTCCACAGAGAGAGAACAAAAGGGCTGCGTAAACAACAGGGACGCGTTTAACGAGCACTCAGATATCGAAAGTGTTCAACGTGAAAAACACAGACTTCCTGAGAAACAGCGGGCTTGGAGTGTGTGTAAGCGGCGAAACTGCGGCACCTCGGCTGGCAAAGCGAAAGTAAAAGCTCGGGAAACGGACTGCTGGAGTCCGGGGCTAATGTCAACAGCGAGCCGGACAAGAGGCTGTTATCGGGGAATGCGAACACACACCCTTCTCTGCTTCTAGGGGACTTATTGAAGATTACTCTGGGGTGTTAATTGGAGATTATTCTGGGGGTTTTAATTAGAGATTATTCTGGGGTTTTAATTAGCGATTATTCTGGGGTTTTAATTAGAGATTATTCTGGGGTTTTAATTAGAGATTATTCTGGGGTTTTTAATTAGAGATTATTCTGGGGTTTTTAATTAGAGATTATTCTGGGGGTTTTAATTAGCGATTATTCTGGGGTTTTTAATTAGCGATTATTCTGGGGGTTTTCATTAGAGATTATTCTGGGGTTTTAATTAAAGATTACTCTGGGGTTTTAATTAGAGATTATTCTGGGGTTTTAATTAGAGATTATTCTGGGGGTTTAATTAGAGATTATTCTGGGGGTTTTAATTAGAGATTACTCTGGGGTTTTAATTAGAGATTATTCTGGGGTTTTAATTAGAGATTATTCTGGGGGTTTAATTATAGATTATTCTGGGGGTTTTAATTAGAGATTACTCTGGGGTTTTAATTAGAGATTACTCTGGGGTTTTAATTAGAGATTATTCTGGGGGTTTTAATTAGAGATTATTCTGGGGGTTTTAATTAGAGATTACTCTGGAGGTTTGACTAGACATTATTCTATTGATGCAGTTAAAGATTATTCTATTATAAATTTGATTAAAGTTTATTCTAGGGATTTCTTATTTATTTTAGGGTTTGTTATTTATTCTAGGGAATCTGGAGGTTTGATTAGCCATTACTCTAGGTGTGTGTTTACAGTTTATTCTAGAAGTTTGATTAGAGATTATTTTAGGGCCGTGATTAGAGATTATTCTGGAGGTTTGACTAGAGATTATTCTATGAATGTGATTAAAGGTTATTTTACAGGTTTTATTAGTGATTATTCTATGAACGAAATTAGAGATTATTTGATTATTGTTCTAGTGGCATGATTAGAGATTATTTCAGGGGAGTGATTAGAAATTATTCCTTTTTATTTATTTATTTATTTTTTATTTCAGCAACATGTGTATGTCTTTAACGTGACTTAAAAAAAAAAAAGCCAATCACTGTCGGGTCTGTACACAGCCTAATTAATATTCATGAGCCTCATGTCCGCTACCTGACGCACATCTTAGTAAAGCTGCAGGTACATTGACCTAAAGAGAACACAAGTGACAAACACCCTTCTCCAAAACACTTTTCACTTGTACCTGTTCACTACATTTCTTCTTGTGTGAAAGTATAAATAATTGGAGGAAACATGACTCTGACAGAAGTTGAATTCCACTAGCTAAGACTCCGCCTTTTTATAGCATTTTTTTTTAAACAATACGGTATTTTTCAGTATTTTTCCACTTCTATATTTAATAGACTTCTATATTTAATATTTAATAAACTAAATGATAATTATTAATTCAATTCAAAAGCGTTTGTGCACTGGAAGCTAAACCGGAAGTGTTTGTTTGCAGGCGGTGTGTGACCTTATCCCAAACGGGTCCGTACTTCCTACATATGTTCACTACATAGGGCACAAAATAGCAGTTCGTGCACACTACGTAGGGATCCCTGTGTGCTGAGGAAGCCATTTTGAATTCAGGCCGTTTGTTAGCAGGCTCAGATTGCAAACACCGAGTTATAAACATCTGCTGTAAGTAAAGTGACTAACTGTTTACTTTATTTACCTTAAAACGTGCATAATAACAGAACATGTTGTAGATGAATATTAGAAGGACATTATGCTTGCGAGTTAGCTAGTAGCTAGCAGTAGAGAGAGCTGTAGCCTGTAGCTGTTACTCACTGCTCACTTTAACTCATTACACCTGCACTGGAGTCTGAAACTAACTAACCAGCTCGAGTTTAACCTTCCGGACTGCTGTTTAGTGCAGAGTGATGAAGCCTGCAAAAGCTTGGGCTTAGTTATAAATGCAAAGGCACAGACGTGGCATAAGTATTCACACCCCTCTGACATTCATTAAAATTTAAAAGACTACTTTTAAAAAATTTCTGAATCATAAACAATGCCCATTTTTTTTTTTGTTTGTATAAAATAAAAAGAAAAAAATAGTAACAAAGAGGTGTTAATGCAATACAGGTTCTCCATAGCTTAAAAATAAATAAGTCAATCTGTAAATTCTCCAAAAAAACGTGATCGGATAAACATAACGCGGTCCGTAGCCGTGCCTGAAGCGTCATTTCAAATGGAAATAGAGCTCCAAAGTGGGCTAAAGTGCCCGCCGTCACGTCTGCCTTCCAGACTGCCATGTTGCTTGAAATCTACTGAAGAGCTCTTTTTAGCAGCTGTAATGTGGTCATGTAGCTGTATAACCTCTATCGTGTGCCGGTTGTCGTGACCCGACGCTAGCGGTCACATCATGATGACGCCCAGTGACGGCGCAGGCTCTCCTCGAAAGAATGCGATCATCTGTTCTAAACAACAAAGAGAGGACTGGGTGTGATGGTCAGGTGTCCACATACTTTTGGATTTGTAGTGTGTTCTGTACAGCAGTATAAAAGTAGCAGGACACAAATGTAAAGAGAATGAACCGTCCTACTATTTTGTGTGTTTTTTGCATTTGTTTGACGTGCGCTGCATCGACTCCTCTTTTGTCATCTAGTTCCCTCTGTAAAGGCGTAAATCCCGCCGCAGGATGTCCCGACCGATGGGCGACAGCCATAAGCGCTTCCTACAGACCATGATGAGTAACGGTATAATCAGTAGCGTTCAGGCCAAGGCACTTCATCGCCATTGTTGTGAGACTCACGGAGGTATGCGAGTTATTAACTTTGGTCAAATATAGAACTAGTCTTTTTTCCAGTCTCTGCTTAAAACCACATTTGAACAAGGCGTATTTTTGTACTGTTCCTCTGCAGCGCATTTTTCGCCAGACAGGTTGGAGGAATTCATCGAGGTGATCAATACTAATCTCCAGCCCATGTTCATGCAGATTAGAAAAGGCACATCAGAAGAGGACGGCGTTCAGCACTACGCCTTGGTCAGTAACATGTTTAACTGTGTATGCTTATGCTGTGAGATCGGCTCGAGCAGATGTGTCACACTCGGCATCTACTGTTTTTTTTTTTTTTTTCCTTCATCCAGGTGAACGTGGCGGAAACGGACATCACGAGAATGTCTTCCGATTACGCCGATAACGAGTTGGAACTGTTCAGGAAAACGGTGAATACTTTTGCATATCGCATTCTTTTCATCCCACCAAAATGTTTTCTCTTCGAAATGACACCCTCAAGAAAGCTAACGTGCCGCCGTTACATCTCTTGCCTCAGATGGATCTGATTATAGACTCCGAGAGCGGAACGGCGTCTTCCACTGACCTCCTGAATTGTGCCGATCGTCTCCAGACGAAGAAAATGAAGAAGAAGGAAACGGAGCACGTGCTGAATAAGTTTGTCCAGGACAAATGGTTAAATGAGGCATGTTTTATGAAAAAAAAAAACTCTTTTATCTCGCAGCACCGTTGAATTGGTCGGCAGGAGTTTTGTACAACAGCAGGTCCGACAGTAACGTCAGCTGTGTCTTTATTTAGCCGAGAAAATCATTGATATCGATACGGTGAAGCTTTGCGTTTATTTAACATCGATCCTCAGGTGTCCGCGTGTTATTGAGTTAACGTTCAGTAAGATTTCTGCAGAATCTTCGGGACAGATCACTTTGCACTTCCTGGCTTCTCTGTATTTTTAACAAGTAACTATATTGAAGAGACAGAAAAAAGAGAAGCTGGTGAATCAGTCATGCTATAACGTGTCCGTGAGAACTGCGTAAGTAACTATAAACAGATAAAAATGACTAAAAATGTAACCACTGGCAGGAGACCTCTCAGAGATGGGTTTTTCCCCCCAGACACATTTTTCCATTTTGAAATATCAAATCTGGTAATATAATATAATCTGCAATAAACATCACTGGATATCGCCGCACGTATGAACGTGTAGAGACGATAATATTGTTCTTCTGTGATATTATACTGTTATACCTCATATTCATTTACATTTGTCAGCTTTAAAGCTCCACAGCAAACACATTCGGGCCCTCACGTTAATAATACATCAGTCTCCTACGTTTTTATAGAGCGGACAAATGGCAAGACGTGCAGCGACTTAACGCGTGTGCCGAGAAATTAAAGAACACCGAAATGATTCTTTTGGATGTCTCTCTCTTCCAGAAACAAGGTGAATACACTTTAAGCCCTCGCTGCATCATCGAGATGGATCAGTATATACGTACAGTGTACCAGGACCTCGCCAGACTGTGTCACGTGTGCCACAACATCGTCTTACAGGTGAGCAAGATACGAGTTCTATAATATCCAGATCATTTTGAAATTCTAAGTCGGCAGCTTGAGTCCTCACCGCGAAAAGCCACCAGAAACCCCTCAACTTGGGGTCGTCTTCCCAACTACCAGTTCCAGCACTGGACATCAAACCAAGATGGCCGCTCGCACTGTGGCCAGTGACGTGCAGACAGAGTACCCGGTTAAATCTAGAACACCGACCGTACTAATCGCTGTTTTGAGAAGGTATCCAATAACGTTAGAGTTATTACTTGTATAACTTGCATTAATATGCTAGCTTGTTGCTAACGCTACTCATCACATTACCACTTACAAAGCCGCGTGAACGCAGTGGACCGTTCCTTTAAAGTGGCATTTAAAAAGCCTTAAAAGAACTTCCTGTAGCACTTCAGCGACATGTTATCTGTTCTCAGTGCCAGCGAAAATACAACAATGATGTGTGAACAAGTTTACTGTTGATATCTTCAGGGCCAAGTCTGTGAAAACCCCGAGTGTGCTATCAAGATGCATTATCACTGCGTGGCCAGATATTTTAAAGGACGCCTTGAGCCACACTGCCCTTCCTGCAGTGACTTCTGGGCTCATGAGATACCAGGTAAGGTTCGTTATCATGCTGTTGGCACGAATTTACTGCATCTGCACAGATCCGGTGGTGCTTCAGTACCTAAAAACTCACAGAATTGTACATGTCGCTTCTCTGTCAGAAATCCAGCCAGAACCACAAAGCCAGTCCTGGTCTGCGCGAGAGGCGGCGGCTCCGACAGCCTCCACGTCATCCTCACGCCGCTCCAGGAGGTCGTAGGTCGGGCAGCTCGCCACGTCCCGGCAGCAGGGCCGGAGTGCAGATTTAAACGCGATAGAGTTCAACTGAGTTTATGTTTTAGATTGGTTTACTATTTATCTCATCAAAAGTAGAGGTCACGTAAATATTTTGTTTAGTCGAATATTGGATTATAATTAAATATTCAAATGTTCATTGTTTTTTTTTTTTCCACTTTAATATTTTTTGTAGTATATTTTTTCTTTAAAGAATTTTTAAATAAAAAACATTTTCAGAACTGATTATTTGCTGGCTGAAGTAAACAACTATACAGTCAAGTCCGTAAGTATTTGGACAGTGGCCGGTTCTGTAATGCTCCCCCTCTACATCAGCATCGAAAATAAAACGGTCAAGAGGTGATTGAACTGTAGACTTTTGGCTTTAATTCGAGGGCTTTTATAAGGTCTAACCGCCTTTTTTACAGTCCCTCCATTTTCACAGGCTCAAAGGTAATTGGACAATCGGCTGATAAGCAGTCTCATGGCCAGTTAGGACCCGTTTCCTCGTTATTTCATACGGAGATAAAAGGTCTGAAGTTCATTCATTCAGTTGTTCATGGTAATTCTCAAAATGCGGTCCAAAGAGCTGTTGATGCAAGTGAAGGAGGTGGTCATTAGTCGGAAAAATCCATCGAGGTGGTGTACAGAGGCAAAATTACAAAAACTGTTCCTGTTCAAACACTTATGGACCTGAATGTATAACTTGGAGTACTGTATATGATTCCTGATACAAATAAAAAAAGAGAACATCAGACTCAATAACTAAAATGACAAATTAACATGTGCTCCATGCCATTTTAAAATATCCCAATAAGTAACCGAGTGTCAGTGCTATTGATAGGATTCCTAAATGTGGAGTTTAGAGCTTCAGGCCATGTGTAAGCAATATGGGATGTGATTTAACATTTTTAAACAGGCAAGACAGATTTAATTCAAAGTGCTGGGTCAGTGGTTAAGAATGTGAGCTCAAACCCCAGAACACTACCATGATTGGGTTCATGAGCAAGACCTTTAACCCTCAGCTGCTCTGCTGGAACTGGAACTGGGAACCCTCAGCTGCTCTGCTGGAACTGGAACTGGGAACCCTCAGCTGCTCTGCTGGAACTGGAACCGGGAACCCTCAGCTGCTCTGCTGGAACTGGAGCCTCCTCGACATCCCAACGTCAGTGCCATCGCTTCCTCCAGCATCTAGTGGAAAACCTTCCCAGAAAAGTGGAGCTTATTATAACAGCAAAGGGGAATAGATCTGGAATGGGACGTTCAGCAAGCGTTACGGTCACAAACCTTTGGACATGATGTGTATACAGTACTGTTCAAAATCTTACACACATTTTAAGTGTTATCTATAAAGCGCAGTAAACAGCGCTAAATTAAACAAAGTCGATCTCTGACATGACAAAGCCAAAGCATCCTGGAGAACCTGCTACAGTTTTTCTGGAGACTTCTGTTTTCCCTGGAGCCAGTGCTGGTTTTTCTGTCTGCAAAATGGTCTATTACTGACATATAACCTTTTTTTTTTTGTAACATCTTGGATGGAAAATATATTTGCAGTTTTTTTGTTACTGACCCAATAATGCAAGAGTCCTAAAATAAACATCTAAGACAATTAGCATAGAAAAAGGCTTTAGTGTGTTACTGTGGGTGATTTACCCTGCGATCCAACAGGTCCCAGACGTGCTAAATGGGATTGAGATCCGGGCTCTTCGCTGGCCCTGGCAGAACACTGACATTGCTGTCATGCAGAAACTCACGCACAGAACGAGCAGTATGGCTGGTGGCATTGTCCTGCT
>JAQMYM010000023.1:29810762-29825727 GCA_030014255.1 Parauchenoglanis ngamensis
TTTGGATTTTTACAACATTATTGTTGAAATACACAGTCCTGAAAAAGGGACGTTTCTTTTTTTGCTGAGTTTATGTACTACGAATTGAAAATTCGAATTTGCTCGCCATTACAATCACAACAGCTTTAAAAAGAGGGAGGAAATAATAATTCATTCTTCTTGCATATAGATTCCAGCACTGCAAAAATGACACAAAATTTATTTATAATGTTGATAGAATCTTTTATTGAGGGCTAATCATCATGACCACCAAAAGCTGACAGAGAAGCTGAGTTCCAGTGAGCGCACATAATGCCAATGCTGTTTGGGGATGAACAGGACTTCACCAGGCTCAAGCACACACTCCTGATAGGAGGCTTTGAGGAAGTCTGGGAATTGGACCACATCTGGATTTTCAACATCCACCTGGACAGGGCAGACCATCATCATCATCTTGATTTGTTGTAAGGGTGTCACATTATACTGCTTGCTAAAATGAGGCTGTTTTTAGATAGAGGTAGTGTACAGAACCTGACTGGTGTTGTGCAGAAGCTCAGACTGATGCGGATAGAGATTTTCCCTTTCCTCAGGACTGTACAGACGGATGTACTTTCTCCCAACCACCTGTTATTCACCAGGGAAAGAAATCCAGCAGTGAGTTTGCAAATACTACATGTTATAGAAAATCAGGACAAAGGGACGTTGACGCTGACGCTAACCTGAGCCAGAAAGTTTTGCTCGGGATCCTGATGCAGAGGAGAGACGGTTCCTCCTGGTCCAAACCAAGCATTAATTGTGATGTCATCTTCATCTCCCTCTCCAAGGCAACAGTAGTCTGGGATACGGATGTCTTCTTTCAACTCCGGGACCTGGAAGAACAAATATTACCATTAGCGTTTTATTCTAACAAAACCTCTCTGGCAGGCTACAGCACAGTGTCCGTGACTCTTTAAGAGTTCCAGACAGTTCCTTCAGAATGTCATCACTGTAGCACTAAAAAACACCATATACAGTCAAGTGTGGACTTTGACAAAGTTGTAGTTATTTTAGCAGCATACCGCAGTATATTGGTGTTGAAATGAATTAGCAATGAATTAAATTAGCTCCAAGTGCAGTCTTTCGACTTTTAAAAGTGTCGTAAATCCTGCGCAGTCAGTGACGCCTGAAGTCTGGAACCCACAGACATCAGCAGATGCTGGACTTCTTCTTCCATGGTGACTTTCTTTTAGTTCCTGCTTGTTCTTGGGGTTTCTGCCTTCAGCAAGTGAACCGAGAGTTACACTTTTCAAAGGAACCAGTTCCACTGATGGACCAAAACCAAGAGTCAGTGTTGTGCAGCAGATCAGAACTTCCGTTCTTTCCCCTAATGTTCTTCTCTTCTTATAATTTTGCTACAAGTTGTCTTATCGGTCCATAGGATGTTGTTCCAGAATTGTACTGGCTTTTAATATGATGTTCTTGGCAAACTAATCTGATCTTTCTGTTTTTGAGGCTTACTAATAGTTTACATCTCGTGGTAAAGCCTCTGAATTTACATGGGTGAAATCTTCTCTTGACTGTTGACTGACACAGATACACCCTGGAGGGTGTTCTTCATCTGGCCAACTGTTGTGAAGGGGTTTGTCTTCACCAGGGAAAGAATTCTTATCATCCACCACAGTTGTTTTCCATGGTCTTCCAGGCCTTTTGGTGTTCCTGATCCCACCAACTCATTCTTCTTCCCTGTTAATATTGTAGTAAATAGTTGATTTGCCAACATCTAATGTTTTTGCTCTCTTTCATGGGTTTGTTCTGACTTTTCAGCTTAATGATGGCTTGCTTCACTGGCAGCGACGTCACATTGAGAGTTAAGAGCAACAGATTCCAGATACAAAAGCAACACTTAAAATCAACCCTACACCTTTTATCTGTTACTTGTAAGTGAAATATTCATCCAGTTACTTTTGGTCCCTTAAACAAAAAAAGGCAGACCACATATACAAAGTGCTCCAATGTCATTATTTATTATTTTCAACTAAGTCAGCATACTGTGGTAGACAGCTAAAGTAACTATAATGTTGTCAATGTCCAAATATTTATGGACCTGACTGCAAATAATGTACCACATAAAAATGAACCCTCTTCATTTTATATATTTACTTATGTGTATATAAACATTGACATTAAGCACATGACCACGATGAGCCGGACCACTAAAACAGAACGTCACCTGATCAAAGAGCTGATGCTGAGCCAAGTATCCTGTAGCAGCCTCCCCCTGTAAACACACACACACACACGCACACACACGCACACGCACACAGAAACAGGTTCATAACCAGCCACAGTAATTTTACACCTAAACACAATCAAAGCATACATGAAGTTATAATAGTACTTGGCCCATAATGTAACGGTCGATGAACTCATCCACTGTAAGGAGCTTCTGTGACCACTCTTCATCAGTGTACCTGGATCCCAGCTCGACAGGAACCGTCCGGCAGCCTGCTACTGCTCGCAGGTAATCTATACTGGTGCATAAGTGGTGACAGAGTTCATAACACTCAGAATTACGCTGAACCTTTGAGAAGCTTTCGCCAGCTGAACTGACCATATCAGAGGAGGAGCTGGCGGTGAAGGACTATTCATACGATGCTGACACAACCAACGTACGTGTGAGGCAGAGGGAGTAATTGGAGACGATGGGCCTCATTTATCCAGCTGGATATGAACAGGTCTTTAGGTTAAGCGTTTACACAAGAAACTGGGTTTTCGTGAAAATCCCATAATTTCGGAAAAACATCTGTATCCTACTTGTGCTCCTGAGTGTATTAAACTAATGTAAACCTTAACTATATTCACTTCGAATCATATAATCTGCATGGATGACTGCACTTTCTTTTCTTTATACAAGGAATATTCTTGAGTGTGTTAACATGTTCTTAGCTCTCCAGACGTTAGATCATTTAATATTTTCCATTTACAGGGTTACAATTACTGATATAAAGGTTTATCCCTTTCATTTAATTTCATGAATAACTTTGCTTCAAAATTTTCATCTTTCAGGCAGAAGTTCAAAAAGTGTGTTTAAATCTCTCCATACTGAATTATATATGATTTGAAAGCTTATTTCCTAAAACACTATTATGTAGTATGTATATATACGTTCCACTGGACGATGATTCATGCTGAGTGATTTATTGTTCCCTGAGATTCTGTTAGTTTCTGCCTTTATGTTTATTAGTATTTCTTAAAGTTTTCTTATTATCTGGAGCAGGTTTGGCTGACATTTTATCCATCTGCGCAAAAATTTTTTTTTAATGCAATGAAATAACAGTCTCGATAAATCAAAGTCTGGCCATTTGGTGTGTCATCACAATAAAAAAAATAAATAAATCAACGAGTGAAATTCATTTGTTGAAAAAACAGGTGTGTAATAATGCCCGTTAGTACATAGGCTCTATTAGTTCACTTTAAATATGGAATACGCGAGTCTGTGAACAACCTAATACCCTCACCGTACACTGTTGTGATTTACAGCACAAATAATAAAAGCTGGATTTCCTTTCTAACAGTCTAATTTGCTGTGCACACGCTTACAAAAGTGCTGATTTACACTTATAAGCACTAGTACCTCCATGTGTGCTCCCTGAAAGCAGGCCAGTGGTCAGTGATTCCCACTAATATGACTGGAATTTTGGATTCCAGAAATTCCGATCGGAAGCGTTCCAGAGCTGGGCATCGAACCCTCTGTACTGACTGCGTGGTTGTGGGGTTGATTACGGGCTTCAGGATACACTCTTTCCTAAGTTTCTATTGACAGAGAAAAACAGAGGTGGAGATATAGCTTTATCATTCCAGTAAATGCGACACCGGTGAATGATCATCATTATTAAAGTTGGATATCAAACCTCCATAAATCATAATCTAAACTAAGGATCACCTTCGGACAGGGCTGTTCACTGTCCTCTGCCTTACTAGGAATCGTCACTTTATTTTTCAGAACAGCTATGAGTCTTTGCAAAACATTATCCATGATGAAGGCGCCCATTAGCAACCCCATGTCACATGTCTTTATGGCATCCTGGACCTTGTCTTCTGATATTTCTCCATGACACACGCCTATAGCTTTAATCAAGCAGCCGTAGGAGTAAACACGTCTCCACTCCTTGTCCACATCTCGCCATGTTCCTGTGTTGAGCTTCTCCCAGGAGTAATCAATAATAACCTGGGCTTTTTCACTGCAAGGAGAGTTTAATGAGCTGTACAGCTCCTTCCTGCTCAGCTCTAACATGGCCAGCACACTGGGTTCAACTACTTCACCAAACACAAGGGGGAACTCAGATTCAGTCACAGGCAGCACTGCCATCACGTCTGTCCAAACCTGAGCCATGAGTCCTTAAACTTCAGCAAAAAGTCAAATAGAGCAGTCTGTTCATCATGGCTGGGAGGCTTCAACGTGCAGATCACAAGCCACGCACTAAACCTTCAAACAACGCATTTTAAACCTCTTCCGTCCTGAAGTAATTTCGTTAGTTAAATAAATATAATGTAATATTTAAATAAATATATATTTTTAAAGATTTTGCGGTAAACGTGTCTAAATAGACTTGCTGCGCCACATCAAACGCGGTCCGTGCAGAAACCTCGGCTGCACACACGGCGTTCCGACTGCCATTTTCTTTCGTGTCCGTAAGAAAACCAGCTTCTGAAACAATTTTGAATGTTTTATCGTTGTGTTTTCTGTTGTCACTCAGCTTACCGAGATTTGTTTTTACCTTATTTTAGAGTGATTATTGCTGTAGCAGTCATAACTTCCTAGTTAATTGCCAGTTTACAAGTCCCCATTCCCACCAGTCGAGGGACAAAACTGAGCTCAGTTGGTCTTTTTTAACTCTCAACACGAGACCACGTGATTTACCTTCCAGATGACCTGTGAATTCTAATTAAGGGCTTTCTGAGGCATCCAGCAAAAAAAGCTCCAGCACATGGGATGAGTTTCCTACTCTGCAGGGTTGAAATAAATACAAAATGACATTTATAGGTTAATCAGATTGATCGAGTGCCATATGGAGCCCTAATAATTTCAAGATACTACCTGCAAGCATCCTCGCCTCCTTTCATAAATATTCATATGCGTATACAGGCCAGAGTGTTTATTAAGCAGTATTAAATATTTACATTTCCAAAGTTAGTGATGCTCTTTTTATTTAAATGATAAATCAGTTTAAATATTTAATTACTCAATTTGATGTTGGTTTGTGAGTAAACATGTATTATTAAACCAACTGAGCTTACACTAGCAAGTATTCCTGTCCTTTCTGTCTGCCTATAATATTCCAGTGATCCCATGTCAGCCATAGAGAGACCGAAAAAGAAAAGAAAGGAAGAAGAAAATATTTGAAAACAATATTTATGGGTACAAATGGGTTGCAGATCTGTGCTACTTGGTGTTGCGTACTCCAGGTGTACGAATGAAAGGCTTATTTGTGAAAATTGCCTCATATAATCGTGTGATTTTGAGTTCTCTATTTGTTTTATGCAATAGCAATGGTTAAAACTCGCACAAAGCAGTTAAACATTACGCAACAGTTTTTCAGTGCCTCCAACTGACACGTCTCCTATTAACTCTAAAGCACTATCAGTGTCAGAGCACAATGAATCACTTTAAAAATTCAATAAAAAACAATACAGAATACACATACCAGGCACTGAACAGATTAATAGTTAGCCCAAACACTTCTAACGTGCACAGCAATTAAATAAAAGAAAACAATTAAATTAATAAGATAGACCATAGAGTTGAAAACCTTGAAACATAATAAAGAGTCCACATACGCTTGTATAATAAGAAATCAGCACAATTTATGGAACAGCACTGTGATAAAACTGTTCAAATAGTCGGTTCTTGCTTCATTTTCTCCCTGAGCTTAGAAGGACAAGCGATCCCATTCACTTCAATCTTCTATGATGTTTCTATGAGATGTTACAAGAATAAGATGATCTTGGAAGGAAGCAGAAACGGGCTTTGAATAGATCTAGGCCGAAGTGAGTGCATTATCCCAGGTTTGCGTTCTGGTTGTTTTGCACATTGCTTTGACAATTATTTCTAAACTGCCAGGTCTTGGTATCACCTGTCTCTATGTCTCAGGCTCAGGGTTTGCACTGTAGACCTGGAAGACAGCAGCATCAACAACACCAGTGTCATGGCAAAAATCTCTGATGAGTTGTTAAGACACACATGCATCGTCAAACAACGGAGACGATTTAAATCTCTATTACATGTGTGTCTCCTTCTGACAAATGAACCATTCCAAATGCGTGAAATGACGTGGGGCAGCTGTAAGTGCTGACTCGACAGTACTTCTCTGCCCTCTCTGACTTTGTCTGTGTATGAGATAGACAGACTTGGCTTCAGGCGATGTTGCACAGCATGTGTTCTCTCCCTGCTTTCTCACGTTTTAACATAACGGATGAAAGCTTCGCTTCTGGCACATGCCATTATGATCCTTTTTATAGCAACTATTCCACCAGAGTTCAAGACAAATAATGCCATGTAATTTGAACAACTTATAATAATGATATCTTCTCCCTAAATGATTTGTTTGTGCATGGATTAATCTGCCATCAGGGCAGATTTTCCTGGTTATTTCCATAATATAATATCACATTAATATAAGAACAAGACAATAGACCTTGTTTTAAAGTCGTATTAGAAGCATAATACTCTCAGGGTCATAATTATAGAGCTGAAATTAGCGAATAACATGAAACTGACCCAAAACAAGTGTCATGCTGGTTATCTGTGTTTAAGGGGTGTAATGCAATGCCACTGTGTGTATCTGTACCTGTTAAGTGCTCCAAATATCAATATCTACATCCGGATTTAAAGTGGGCGTGGCCTAGCCCAATTGAGTTCTTTCTTCCTTTTTTTTTGCTTGTTTATTTATTTAATTATGAACCATACCATAATGCCACTGAAAACACTAGATAAAAGCCCAGAGGTAGAAATGCCAACACTGTCAGTAGCCTGATTTACCTAACCATTGTGACCCTGGCTAGAGAGCTGATAAGGATGAATGGATGAACATTGCAAATGCATGTTGTGGCTTCCTACTTGACTGCTTGGAGCACCTGCATGAAAGTAAAGATCTTTTTTGTTTTGTCCCATGGGACCTGGTTGCGCTCCTCTAGTCTCAGCCGGATGCCCTGTGAACATTCTGGCAAGTTTTCTAATTAAGCAATATATCAAGAGCAAGAATGCATTTATACTGAATGTCGCTACGGTCGTGTGACCGCATGACTGTTGGGTTATATTGCTTGTAGACAACAGTTCTATATCTATAAGCAAGAAATCAATATTGAATAAATGATATTTTGGCCAAATGTTTAGTTTATTTTTGCTCTGCTAACATAAATAGATCCTGAAGAAGCCCCTAGCTAGCTGTTAAAGGTGCTTCGGGTGAAATTGGCTTCCTTTCGTACTTTTCATCTTCATCTGATGAGCTTCAATATGTTGAGTCAAAAGTTATATATCGTTTGCAATGTGCACTGGTGATGTCACTAACTCTACTGTAGGAACTGTTTTGAACTAGGAAGTGGAATTATACGTGTCGAACACGGATGAGCGGAGCGGTACACACAGTGAAATGTCCCAGGGCGGTCACAGGAAATATAAACACTCTTGGAACGCCACTCGACCAATCAAATTAGTGGACTGGGAACTACACTGTTGTATTAAAAATAATATTAGTAATGCGATTCCTATTCATTATTGTGTCTGTTTAGAACACGTTATCTGTTCATCCTGAATAATGTAATTGCCCTCAGTTACATCTCTACTGTATTGTTTACCAAAGTAGGTTATTTCACATTCACAAGTTTATTTATTACAGACTTTCCAGGGGTGAACAAAGTACTGAGAAATTAGACTTATGTGAAAGTATAGAAACTGCGAAAAATCTTACTCAATCGCAAATGTGGAAGTATCCAGCCCAAAAAACCCCAAGTGAAAGTAAAATTAAAAAAAGTGCTACTTTTAAGTGAACTCAAGTAATAAAAAGTAATAAGTAAATGATACTATGTACTTCTTTCTTCTTCCTCGTCTTCCTTTCTTCTTCTTTGTCGTCCTTCCGGCGCTTCCTTCCGGATTCACGCTACCGCTTGTAAAAACGTGAAACGTGAAACGCGCTCTCTAGAGGTTTGTCCGTTCTGGGCTCCTGTAGCGGCGCAACATGGCGGCTCTGTAGAGGTGGACCCGCTCCCTGTGTGGATATAAAGCACAAAAACATAGCGATTCATAGTTGCAGGTAATTATACACTAATGAGGACATACTTATGTATATTATTCTCCATTTCTGCTAATAGATCCCACTAAATCCTACACTGTGGACCTTTAATATTGTGGAAGTTAGTTCCTGTCCTCACTTACATTGCAGCAGGTTTAAACAGTCACCAGCCTCTCTTTTTTCTCTCTCTCGCCATGTTACTGAGAAACTGGAAGGTGTACACTCTTGTGTCCTGAAGATGCTGGAAACACTAGAGACTCCTTTTATTAATGCAACAGCTACGTCTCCTTACAGAAAACTTCACCATATCAACAATTACACATGTTTTATGTGAAGCGTCAGACATGAGTCCCTATGAATAAGCTGTTACTATAGAACGAGTGCATTAATACTAACCTGTGATCTGCAGCTTCACTACTATCGGAGCTGCTGTTATAGAAAACTAATTAACACATTTTGACAAATCAGAATACAGAATTCAACAGTGCTGTGGTTTAATGCTTTATCAGTGTGTTGTTTGCGTAAAAACACAGCGGGGATGATGACATATCTCTCACTCCCTGTCTGTCTCTTTCTCTTGCTCACTCAACTTCTTTCTTTCCATCCAGGTGAAGGCAAAACATGTAAGAAAAAATAAATCCCTGACCCCTAACACCCATCCCGCCCTCCTCCCACCCCCAACCCCGGCACAACAGAGCCGTATTTATACCCAGTATATATTCACCTGTTACTCTCTCCATCTCAGTTCATTTATATCTATGAGTCAGTATCAATCTCCATCTTCCTCCATCCTCTCTCTCTCTCTCTCTCTCTCTCTCTCTCGCTCTCTCTGAGGGGATCTTTGATGCTGAATGTGGGCTGTGGTGGAGCTGCAGGTGCTGAATACGCTGAGGAGGAGAAAAGAAAAAGTGGGGCTTTATCAAGATGAAAGCTCAACCACAGCAGTATGGAGCAAAACTAAAAGCATTCACCCATCTCTCTCTCTCTCTCTCTCTCTCTCTCTCTCAGCCATTTCTTCACCATAGAAAATAGAGGGATGTGTGTTAGCTAATGGACCACTGATCATGCAGGTGCTCCATTAGCAGAACTCCAGGATCACACCACAACCACAAAATGGTAAAAATACAGCAGCGTGTCTCTCCTCCATGATCATCACAGTGGCAACAGAACCGTTACACATGATGCACTTTATATTTTACAACCATAGCAATGCATATAATATACCATATAGTAATGATCTATGTTATATATTATAACTGATTCACTGGAACAATATTTCATTCCAGTTATTTTAAAGTTTAGATTTATACATTTATAAAGTTATTTTATATTAAAAGAAGACCACGGCCAGTCCTATGACCTACATTCGTCCTCCTCCGTCTCATAACTACACACCTTTATCTTTCCAGTCACTGTAATAACTGAATAACACGCTTTAACATGAGTAAATGAAAAATAAAGGAAAGAACTATAGCGGTTTCTACAGCAGTTATTCATCAATTAAGAAAGAAAAAGCTCTCAATTTCACATAAATTTTCAATTCTTGAGAGTTATTGTTAGGTTAGTGTAAGATAACATTAGCTGCTATAGGTAATATGCTATCACTGGATAGTTAGTGTCCTGAGAGACAGGACTGGATGCAGGTGTGGTTTCTGTTCTATATTAAAATATATTATAAAAATCACCAGGCAAAGGTACAGTATCATAAGGCAGGAGTAGGATATTAAACAGGCAGAGGTCAGATGATCAGGCAAACAGGACAACACAGACAGGGCAGATACTCAACTACCAGAACACCAGAATAAAGTTATACACTAGAAATCAAACATGTGAAATTAAAGGCTTGGCACTGGCAGTCACAATGAAGGAGCTCAACTACCGCTTCGCGAACTGTGAATGAAACTGAGAGAATGAAACTTTTTCTAACAGAGTTCTGAGTGTGTAAATTGGACGCACCTGCATCCACTTAGAAGTCCGGACAGGTAGAGCGCATGAGCGAGTGAGGCATGTGATCAGGTGAGTGTTCATGGGAATTGGAGTTGGAATGAGGAGTTTGTGCAGGCGTAGACATGACAGTTAGCCAATGTTAACACCTGCTAGAACTTATCAAATGAAAGCCAATAGAATAATAAAGTGCAGTTGAGAGCCAGCATTACATGAATTTTATACATCTTTTATACAAAAAAGTACAATTACTATCTAGGAAGATGCAGACCAGACTAGGGCTTCATAAGCCAAGGACAGACTTTGTTTGGCCAACTAGTGGCTTTATCTGCCCAGGTGTGGGCTTCAGCATGTCACACACAGGCTTTGGATGTCTAAGCTGCGGTTTCATCAGACCAGTCTGGGGCTTCAGACTCATGTGGCTAAGCGGGGGCCTCGGTTCAGCAAGCAAAGCTGTAGTCTGGGCTAGCAGGGGCTTTGTCTGCCCCGTCTGGGGCTACATCTGGTCTAGCAGGGGCTTCTACTGGGCAAGGAGATGTTTATGCTGGGTAAGCAGGGGCTTCACCAACCCACCCTGAGGCTTTAAAAGTAGGGGCTTCTACTGGGCAAGTAGGGGCTTCATCCACCCAGCCTGGGGCTTTATTTGGTCAAGCAGGCGCTTTGTACACAGCAGTTGTAAGCAGAGGCCAAGAAGGAGATTAAAGTTAAAATGTGAAATGATAGCACAAAACATTGATGCTGTACCAGTAACGTGTTACAAAAGGTAATGAAAACAAAAATACCATCTTTAAGTCCATTTTGCCATCCAAAGAGGGCATGACGGTGGATAAAAATAAATACAAATGAAAAAAAGATGTGCTCAGACCCTAATCAGTAATTACAGCAGCACAGTTCATAATAATAAAGTAATAAGACAGATATTTTTTAAATCTGAGCATTTTTTTCCTCGATGGTCATGTGATCCCAGAAGACCAGAGTCATTTCTTTTTGGGCATATCGTATCGCTTTAAGACTTGATGAAATCTATAAGGCCATCAGGGAACTGAAGCTGAACCTGGTGCGCATCACATTGATTAAATGATATAAAGCAAAGTAATAAAACAATAGATTGTCTTCAGAAGCACTTTGTGTTGCCATGGACGGGCTCTCTTAATTTCCTCAAGGGGAGGAAAAATAAGTTTGTGTAATGACACGGAGGGGGAGATGCCTCTCCTGGGTTAGCCTGCTTGTCAAACAGGCAAAGAATTGTGGACCAATAAAGTGGCAAATCTAATTTTCCTGCTGTGTTCCCTCACCACCTCGTCTTCTCCGTGAGCAACACTTAATGGATGGAGATGAGAAGAAAGAAAACAAGACGCATGGCCTTGCATTTTAACTACGACATACACAAGGCTCACTTAGGAAATGTCACCTTTTATCGTTTCCCAGCTCGTCACACAGCCACTGAAACACGACTAACAAACACCTCGGCAGACCCTCACGCAATCTTCTGCATTTGTATGAAACAGGAAGCCTGTCTGTTTTCCGTTGGCTCTGACCAAAATAAAAGAATGCAGCTTAAGCTGCAAAATCAATATTGTTTAGAGGAATGTGATTCAGTTAGCAGTAAAGTCAGCAGGCTTTTTTTCTTTTTAGAAAAAAAAATCGAATCCTATTTTACAGCAGGCACATTGTTTGTTACTAAACCATCTCATTAATTCCTCTTACTCTTACATTAATATAAATCTGCGATTTGCAGCTCCACTACTGTCAGAGCTGCCGTTACAGGAAATTAATCAGCACCATCTGACCAATCAGAATCAAGAATCAAGCTGTGGTATAATTCTTGCTAGCAACTATTAGTTATTGTATGAATAATCGGGTTATCCTTTTCTCAGTGTAAATGAGAAAATGATTCACAAAATGAGCTGATTCATTCGTACTTACGTTATACACAGCTGAACATTCCCTTTTTTCTCTCTCTCTAAATTAATAAGACAAAACCATACAGCATGCCACGTTACAGGGAAAATATGCGACATGTAAACACCTCTGTGCTGAAAATGCCATAAAACTGAAGGTTATAGCTGACTGTTACAAAGCACTGACACTGGAGATGCCTACAAATAAATGTCTCCTTACAGAAAACTTCACATCAACAATTAGATGTTTTTTCCATTTTGTAAAATATCACCACTTTTTTTTTTCTTTTTTTTAATCTGTTTAGTCTTGGATTACAAGTCCCTGTTAATGGGTTATTACTGAGGCAATAACATTTCTATAATAGAAAGGTGAGTGTTAACATAAATCTTTGATTTACATAAGACACAAAAAGCTTTTTATTTTCAAAAGAGAGGCTGGTGAAGGAATAACTGTTAATAACTGCAATAACATAAGTGACAACTAATAACGTGTTCCACAAAATTAAACATAACTAAGCATAACTTTAGTTTTCTATAAACAAAAAAAATGTGTAATCAGTGGTAAATTGCTGTCGTGTATGAGGAATAAAACATTTCTGTGCGTGCTGTTACTCTCAGGAACTGCAATAAGCATGCATATTTCTACATTATTATTCATATCTACATTATATATTTTATTATTTTCACTTTTGCTTGAGTATTTTTACCAGCTCTGATTAAGTGACAGTGATTGTATGAAATGAACTACATCGTGGAGGTATTTGAACATCAAAAACATCGCAATTATGGTTATTATTGTTTTAGGGAACGTTTATTAGGTATAAAAAATAGCAGCACGCTAAATAACGCGCTAGCCGCTTGTGGCGCAGATTGATGACGTCGAGCCGCGTGTCCACCTTCGTATCGTGATTTTTTTACTATTATTATTTATTTTATTGCTCCGTTAATGAGTTAATGTTCTAACCAGTGCTTTTGAAAATACTAAATAGTATTCCAGTACAGAAAACCAGAGTCTGTTTAGGAAATATAAGAAAAAGGAGGAAGAGGAGGAGGAACTCTCTTCTCTGTTAAAACGGAAACACACACACACATAGGCTGCGCGTGACAGCTGGCTCAGTCACGTGACTCTGTGCCCAGGCTGATCAACATGGCTGCAGCAGAGGTGTAAGGCTGCTCTCCTGCACTGGTTATTACTTATTTTCTCTTCTTAATTTAAAGGCTGTGTAATTTCTGAACGTTTTTATTAGTGTTAAATGATCACAAGCGGACCTTTCCAGGATGCACAGAGTTGTTGATTAATCCAGGCGAAGTTTTCCTATGTGTAAAGAAAGTTTTGCATTCTTGCTCTGCTGTTTGACTTGAAATCATATTAAAAAAAATGTATTGTGCATGTTGTTAAAAAATTAAATTTCTTCCTGTGGTCCTTTTGCATATATTTTGCTGTTTTGAGCATATTTTTGGCATTCCTGATTATTTACAGGAATTCAGATGTTTTCTGAATCCTTATTCTTCAAAAAAATGCACAGAATCTCATTTATCTCCAAAGCTCATTTCTCTAATTGTGCTGAACCATCCAAATATATATTTTTTTGCTTCACTCCTTGCTCTTTGGCTGTTCAAAGTTCATGTCTTGACTCTTAGATATCATGCAGTGATTTAATCTTTAGCATGGTGATCTGGCCGTTTATGATCCTCGCAGTTACACAGACACTGATAAGTCTGAAATGAACTCTAAAGGCTATACAAGATACCTGCAATTAAACATCACGGCGCACTTTCTTCTGTTATGACTGTGTTTAATGCATGTGTTTTGTACAGCTTGCGTTACAGCTTTACAGATGGTTAATCTCTCCGTAATAAATCCATCATTATAGTATAAAACTTGAACAGGTCGTATAAGCAGAGCTGGTCTCAGATCAGTTAAAAGCAAATCTCACCGAACGCCTGATGCACATCGTGCTTCATTTCTGAGATCCTGAAAAATATAAATATATATTTTTAAAAAGTTAAACAGGAACACACACACACACACACACACACACACACACACACACACACACGAGCAGCAGGTTCACGAGCTGTCTTACGAGCTTCTCTTCCTGTTTTCTCACATGAACATTTTTTTTCTACCACAATTACAGTAGTGAAGCAGGAACATGGGAATGTTTTGATCAGTTTATCAGGATGTTTGTGTCTTCGTTTGCTAACTTGGCGTCTTTTCTAATGTTGCTGTAATCAGGCTTTTTGATAGATACGTGCAGACGCGCACACGTTTCTCTACGGAAACCTGATTGTTAAAGGAGAAGTTAAAGTATTCCTACTTCTAGCAAATCTAATTAATTTTCCACAACACTTGGAGATTTGGGGATTATATTATAAGATTATATTGGAGATTATAATATAGTATAATATGATATGGAAAGAATAAATCGCTCCCTGTTGTAGGAAAGTAATCCGTGACGGAGCGAAGTTACTGTTACCTTTTCAACCTTGATTAATTTCCTCTAACCGCACATTCCAAAGGGTTTTATTCCTCTTTTATCACAGCAGTTTACCAATAATTCCTTTTTTTAAATTTATTACATTAAATTACACCATAAACTTTTATCCATTTGTAGTTACATTTCATTTTGAGGAATGTCGGAAAACAGGTTAGTTCGCAGTTTTGCACTTTTCAGCGTTCAGTAATGGCACAATTAGACTTTAGTGTAAACCTTTAGTAAATCTCACTGCAAAAGTTACTCTAAAAGCCAAACTCTGTAAAACTCTTTGTGTCAAATAAAGACTTGAACTTGACGTGTGTGTGTGTGTGTGTGTGTGTGTGTGTGTGTGTGTGTGTGTGTGTGGGTGTGTGTGTGTGTGTGTGTGTGTGTG
>JAQMYM010000023.1:29825827-29841326 GCA_030014255.1 Parauchenoglanis ngamensis
GCTCGTTCTAAACTTACGCAAACACAACGATTCAGAGTTACAGCTAATTATACACTAATGAGGACCTGCTTATGAATTCCATAAGTATATTATGGAATATATGGTCCATTTCTGCTAATAGAGTCCCTCAAAATCCTGCATAGTGGACCTTTAAGTATAGTAACAAGCTCAAATATTGTCCAACCCTGGTAATTTCTGAGGTTTTTGTGTATGAGGATTACATCCATGTAGAGATTATCTCCATACAAGTGCAGATGTAAATGTACTCAAGACACACTGACTAATGAAACCACGTTGACAGCATTTGCGCCTGGTCATTTCATGCATCTTGTGCCTGGATTATGTCAAAATAAGAGTTTGGCATGCATTTTCATGACTGTATTATAATATGCAAATCAACATATGTTATTTCTTGTTCTGAAAAAAAATGTAAGTTTTTTTTTTTAAAGAGATCAAAATGACATGCAAAATCAGCATTTTTGATGTTCCACCCATCTTTTGCATACAGCAATGAGAAACAGGGAACAACACTGAAGGTTGGTTGTCAAGTGTTATGAGCTGATTTGCATATTACATGCATATGGCAATTGGATTTTAGTTAAGCAGAGATGAATTTGACTAAAAGTGTCAGTACAGGTGATTACAATTTAATCAGGATGCAAGATACATTAAACAACCAGGTGTAAACAGGTGTATATATATATATATATATATACAGTATATGCATGTGCACTGCTTACTGTTGGGCTGGAAATCTTTCCAGAGAAATGCATAGAATAAAAAACTGTAATTTTTGGTGTATATTATGTTGCATATTCTTACCTGGGTATGCCTGCTTGTGTATACAGGTTCCTGAGATGTCCATGTCTCCTGTGATCAGGATGCTGCTGTATTTGCATGACTGGCTCCTCTGTGCCCCACCAAGCAGCAGGTAATTCAGCACACATCAACCTTAATCGCACGCATTATGGCATGGTGTCATGAAGAACTCGGAAAAGAGTTCTCTAACACCAAAACGAGCCACACATCAGCACTGAAGCTACGATCATTATGACTTTCACGAGACAGCTCTTTAGAGCAAATTGCTGCCATCTGATCCTTATATTATCTGTTCTTTTGTCATGGAGGAAAGACACGAGGAGCTTGCTTGTCTAAGCAGAGACTGGCCAATGGATGTCACAGTGGCTTGTAAACAGGCTGGATTCCTGGCCCTTAATGTGACATGCTCCTTGTAGAGAAATATTATATAGAGGCATGCCTTACCAGGAAGTCTGCACCGCTGCTATACAATAGTTACAGTCGGGTCACAGGATCTACAAGGTCATCTCCCAACAACTTTCTATTTAGAATTATGGTATGTCAGATTCTCATGACATTGTGGCATGTAATCCACATCATTCTCACAGTTCCTGGCAGGTAAGAGGCATAAACCTGAATAGTAGTTTATATCAGATACAGTCAAGTTCAAGTTCAAGTGTGTTTATTGTTTACAAAGTGATCATGTGATCACTTTGTGACTTTGTTGAAGGTTTTGGAATGTTTTAGAAGGAAATCGTTGAACCGTGGTTACATACACAACTAGTGTTTACTTAGCATATTAATGCAGCCAGCTCAGCCTTCTAGAATCCAGTGTGAGTGAACTTTTTCTTCATGTACGTGTCATATGTGGAGGAAAATATGCCGTATCTCTTCCTGCCACTGCTGGTTCTGGTCCATTACATACAGAGTAACCATATGAAAACAGAATGGATCGAAAGAATTTAAAGTATAGATACTTTGATACTTTCATGCTGCAATTTAAGATCTATGGCCTTGGGTGTTGCAAGATTGTTGTGGATTGTTTTTGGAATATCGCTAACCTCTGAAAACGTGATTCGCTACTTGGTGCAGAGGATTATGGTAACGGTGAGCCGGTCCCTTTAACATCAGCTGACATATACGTGATGTGAAGTGAAACATTCACTCAGCAAGGATACACACAGTCCCGAGTTAGGTTTTTGTGCTGTTTGCTAGAACTGTCTACAGTTATACCTAAATTTCATTGTGTCTCTCTTGCTTTGCGCTTATGCACCCTCAGCTTGGATGGTGTGAAATCCAAAACACTGATGGTGATGTTAAAAATCTCTGGAACATTTGTAACCGAAATATAGTTTAATTTGACAAATATAGGTGTGCGTCGCGGATTGTTTTCCTTTTGAGGGCATGCAAACATTATGACATGAATTCCTGTGGTTTTGTAACAGCATGTGGCCTGACCAAGAAGTGTTGCACAACATTGACGTATGAAATTTCTGCGAAAATGGTTTACCATGAGAGCTCTTCTTGTCAGCTAGTATCTGTAGGCCGTGCCGTGGGAAACTTGTACCATACTGGCATGTTATCAAAGTGCTTGTTTTGCCTCGGTTCAGCATCGGCAGAGCCCTGTCTGTGGAGAAGCAAATGTTTTATTTAAATGCGGCTCATGCTGTGGGGAGTGGTTGGGGGCGGGTGGGGTTGGTGGGGTGTGTGATATGCTGAAGGTCAGAGGCTCGGAGATGCCGTCTCTCTCGCTGGGCTATCAGTGTTATCACCTGCTGGCTGACTTCCAGAATGCTTGTCAGTGCGGGCGGCTGACCTTTCTCAGGCTCATCGCACCGTGCAGGGTTGAGTCCAGGCTCCTGATAGGCCGCTGGCCTCGGTAACGCCTGTCACTCACAAAATAAGATTGAATAAAAATTCAAATATGGTTCTTTGTTGAGTTTCTGTGCAGGTCTAGATGACTGCGGTTAAGACTGAGCTGTAATGAGAGAACCTGTATTTAAAGGTGACACATGGTCAAGGTGAGCACGCTACATTACGGTATATTTAATTACTGACAGTTGGATGACAGAATCAATGAATGGTCCATCTGTGCGTTCACCTGTCGTGCTATTTTAGGCCCGAAAGCTCCCTTTCTGTGTTAAACCTGTTAATATTTGTGTCAGCAGTATTTAAGTATTATGCAAATGTATTGTTTTTGTGCAAGACCCCTAAAACATTCAATGTGCTATCCTTTTACATAAGATGCTGACGGTTTACTTTCTTTACGTTATGAAGATCCAGTAGCAGTTTATGTGCAGTGCATTTGAATCAGGAGTGATTAATAAAAAAAATTGCGCTTTTGAATGGTTTGATGGACACTTTCAGCCCCAAACCAAATGCTGTCTCTTTTGCACACTCTGATGGTTCGTATGCTTTAGGGTGATGAGTATAGAGAATATTTTCACTACTTGGCAGTTATTTTGTAATGAATGTCTGTCCTTATAGCATTCCCCACTGGCCCAGACTGTAACGCTGAGGACATCCTAAAGAGGGCGGCATCAGTAAATTTCTCCCTGCTGATTATTCTCTCCAAGCTTTCTCTCCTGGACTGTGAAATGAACTGTATCCAGAGCTTGTTGTCGCAGCAGGAGATGATCTTTGTGGCAGAAATCACTTAAGGTTAATCCCGGCTGAAACACCGGGGGTGACTCGAGTTGAGCAGAGGTGGAGGTATTAGAGGCATTAACTGCTAGGCCCAGTGCCAGGGCATGAAGGCACTGCTGGAGCATGACCGTAAACAACACCCTCCCAGGGGTCCGGAGCGCTGAAACCAATCACCTCCATTACGCTCTAGGTGCTCTAAAAAAAAAAATTTAGGGGGTATAGTGTGGAGCGCCAAATAACCTTGTAGTTGGGTTGCTGTGGATCAGAATCCAATTAATCACTGTTTAGTTTTACGCAACCTGCCAGTCATAGCCTGTTGACTCATGAAATTAAAGCATTGTGATGGCACAAAGGCACCCAGTGTGCTAGAATGCACAGCTTCCTCGGGGTGTCATTCAGACTGACACGGCTTACGTACCCGGCAGATGTTAGCATTTCAGTGTCAGCGAGAAAACACAAGGCCGGGGTTTCACTAATCCCTTGATCGCGTACTGGAATTGACAACCTTATAACTACTGTCAATGTACAGTTGTTCTAGACTGCACTGATAGGCTTTTAATAGAGCCTAATGGAGCAGGCAGTGAAGGCTATCTGATGGAAGTCGGCCCACTGTGTTCGCATTCATCCCTGCTCTCCTGCATTCCTCCCCAGCTGCAGCTTGTCAGGGTAAATAATGACCACTGCAATGTCCCGGTGCATCCACAAGGCAATTTATGCATGCATAAAAGCTATTAAAGGTTAAGGGTAAAGGCTGAGTTCTATGGCTGTCCTTAATGGACACGGGGCAACTCTTTGAGGATGTAACAAATGGGTATCTTTAAGTTCAACGCCGTGTGAAGAAAGTAGGGCTATTTAAACAAGCACAGCAAACTTTAATAAGGATGGTTTTCTTTCCAAGAGAAACCACTCCAGATCTACTTATATTTCAATATAATCACGCTGTTTGTGTGGCTCACGGTCAGAGCAGCCTACGAGGTGAGAGTGACTATCAGGCCACGCCCCGTTAAAACAGGACGCTATTGCAACTCTGCTTAAATAGGTGCTTTAAGTGGCCTAATGCAACTAAAGAATCTGCACACCGCCCCACAGTGCATGCACCGCTGTCTCAACCACTTTGGATCAAATTAATTCAGCCAGGTGTGTGCCTGGGCCGCCTGGGCTCAGGTGGCACCTGCTACAGTTCTTTAATTAGAGTCAAAACAGCTGTTTCAGGGTAGACCTGGGGGACAAAACCCTCTACCTGTGCCCCCCGTCGGATCACATGCTTTGAATGTTGACACATCAAATACCCTAACGTTAATGATCAGGGTTGCCAATCAGGTCCAAGGTGCCAGGTCTATGATTTTCTCACAACATCGAGACAGTTTTGAACTGCTCGTTGATTTCTTTTTCTTTCTTAATTATATCGATATAGTAAAGCTTGTGCTACCAGCCAAACAAAGTGTAGGCTTTTCTGTCTCAGTCTTGGCAAATTAAATGGTAAGTATAATGCCATTGCCGGGTTTCCATTAACCTGCTTAATGTGCAATTTGACATCGTGAACTTGAAAACGAGTAACAGAAATGTGAATTTGGAAAAAAAAATCCTCTCAAACGTCACAAAAAAGTTTATATTTATAAAGCAATATTTAGTAATATTGAAATGGAAACACATTTAAGTTACATGACATGACATGAAGAGGTGGTGGATGCAACTGATCACCATGCCAACACGGGTCTTGGAGATCCGTCACCATGTTCAACTGGAATGACTATCACATAACATCAGTCAGTGGAAACACAGACCATGTGTAACTGTGTTTTGTCAACATTTTGAAAAAATTCCTTCTATTTTGAACAAAACCACAATTTATTGACAGTGCCAAGATACAGCAAACGAATTGGTGCAGTGCTGAAATAAAGCACGGGTAATATTCAGGTTAGTGTTGTGAGCTAAACCATTAAAATATTTTTTTTTTGTATTACTTAAAACACATTTGTTCAAGAAACTACTAAAATGGTCTTGGAACATCGGGACACCTTTACACACTACACTATGTACGAAATAGCTTGCGTGTTAACTGATAGGACTGATACACTGTCTTATTCATTGAAATTTATTAACAGTAGTCAAAGCTGTCAAACCATGATGTTGTTCATCACCTCACATCAACTTAGCACTTTCAAGGTAGCCTAACACATCATTTACAAATAATTTGCATATTGTACTTGACAAGCTTGAGCCTTATTTCATGAGGTCACAAACTGGCCTTAACTGTAACCAGAGTGATAATCTGATAAAAAAATGCGAGGTCTGTTGTCAGCATCCAACCTTTCTGGGTGCCAACAATTCATCTCCATCAATAAGATAACGTTCTCACGTTCCCATTTTGAGGGAAAAGATGAAAGCAGAGTTTTTTCCTGATGACTCAGGTTTAACAAGGGAACAACTGACACTGAACGAGACTCACTCAAGCTGTTACAGGGAAGACAAGAGGGATCTATGGGTATTCAGTACGGCAGCGAGAGAGATATCCCAATAGACAGGGAAGGGGTCAGAGCTAGCTTTGAAGTTTGACGTGAGTGACAGGGTGATGTCAAATGTTCCTGGTGGTTAAGCACACATTTAAAAACACTCCAGCATTGCAGCTGGGGGATGATCCTCAGATTTTTGGTACAAAGAAGATCAAGTCAACTGGACTGAGCTGCATATCAGTTTATATTGTATTTGTAAAGTAGGTATTTATACTGGTGGTGCAGTGGTTAGCGCCGTCGCCTCACATCAAGAAGGTTCCGGGTTCAAACCTGCTGGTTGAATGGGGTCTTTCTGTGCAGAGTTTACATGTTCTCCCCATGCCTGCGTGGGTTTTCCTTGGGTGCTCTAGTTTCCTCCCACAGTCCAAAGACATGTAGATTAGCTCAACTGGCTACTCTAAACTGCGCATAGATGTGAATGTTCGAGTTACTTGCTGCTTGTCTGTCTTTGTTAACCCCACGATAGACTGGCAACCTGCCCGAGGTGTACCCTGCCACTCACTAGTACCCCGCCTACCCCAGCTTCTTTGTGACCCTTAACGGATAAGTAGTATAGATAATAGATGCGTACTTATACCTGTGTAATGATGTCATCTTCAGTATCCTAGTCAGGATCATGGTCAGGATCCAGAGCCTATCCCAGGAACACTGATTGGGAGAATTCAGCCTGTATGGGATGCCTTTCACACTTTCACATGCCTACACTTTCACACCTGTTTCATATCACTATTGGTAACATGATTGGAGGACACTATACTTTTTTTTAGCAAAACGTTTACAGCTACACATTTATGCTGTTATCCATTCAGCCAATCATGTGCCAGCATTGCAGTCCAAAAGATCATGCAGGTCAAGAGCTTCAGTTAATGTTTGCACTTCTGATTAGACATCAGAATGGGGAAAAAGTGTGATCTCAGTGATTTTGACCAGGCATGGTTGTTGGTGCCAGACAGGCTGGTCTGAGTATTTCAGAAACTGTTGATCTCCGGAGATTTTCACACAAAACAGCCTGTAGAGTCTACAAAGAAAGGTGTGAAAAAAAACACCAAGTGAGCGACAGTTCTGTGGGTGGAAACGCCTTGTTGATGAGACAGATCAGAGGAGAATGGCCAGACTGGTTTGAGCTGCCAGGAAGGCTACGGTAACTTAAGTAATCACTCTTTACAACTGTGGTGAGCAGATAAGCATCCTAGAACACACAGCACATTGAACCTTAAGGTGGATGAGCTACAACAGCAGAAGACCACATTGGGTTCTTCTCCTGTCAGCTAAGAACAGGAATCTGAGGCTATCATGGGTACAGGCTCACAAAGCTGGACAGTTGAAGACTGGAAGAACGTCGGCAGCAACCATGCCATAGTGGCAACATCACCGAGATCACGTTATTTTAAGTGGAATCAATTATTACCATCATAAACAATGTTTCTGACCCAAAATCAAACCTGCCTGATACACACATGTGAGCAACAAACAAAAGATGGGAATAATTCGGACTAAAATTAGCAAGATTGTATTACTTGAATACAAATATAGCAGAATTAATATTTCGTATTTATTGAGGCAAACACATGTAGTTAAAAATGTTCTTTAACACTGACTTTTAAAATTTCAGCCTGAATAAAAACATAATGTAAGAGTGTTTGTTTTAGCTCAGTAGCAGGACGCCTCGGTGTCCAGAAGAGGGCAGTGGTGGGGCAGCAGCGTGATCCTGCGTTTCACTGAGCAGCACGTGTGCCCAGAAAGAAAAGCATTTTCATTACCTTATAGTATCCAATAACTTTTAAATACAAGCTGGCATTCCATTCTTCACCATTTCTGCTGTACATGTACTGAATGTGAATCCAAGGGACAGTCTGGGTATGCACAAGAGCCTGCAGAATATTTCTGCCAAGTGAGTCTTTATAACAGGAGCAGAAAATGAAGGAATGCATACAGAAGGCAGGTTTCATTGCAGACAGCTCACATAACATAAACTGCCAAAGGTGTCACTATTTCTCTACAGAACATAAACTAGAACGCAATAGCTAGTGAAGCTGCAGATCCCAAAAAAAAAGCAAATGCAAGTTCAAATGAATTTGTGTTCACCCCAACAGCCTTGACAAGATGCATTAAATCACCTCAGATTGAAGCATGGATTAGAAGCATTGGGTCAGGTTTACTGCCTTAATAAACAGGCCTTTGTATGTATATAATTAGTTTAAGGCTCATCTTGCTGCCTCACTTCAGCGACAGTGATATTCCCAGATAATGTTCAGTTTGCAGCCGTGCACCAATAGGGTTTATTATATAACCCGAACACAGGCAGCAGTTTCCTTAGCTCCCACACGCAGAACTCAGTTTCTACTCTGCACCTGGCGGATGGGCTGAGAAAAAGATGGCTTGTGGCAGTTTAAGAACAAACAAAACCTTTCAGATGTGTGGGCGTGTGACCTTGGGATGCCTGCCCATTTTCCAACTGGGTCAGCAGTCACCTCTACTCGAGAAGAGGCGTGCATTCTCCTCTCCAGTGAAAGCAGATAAAGCCCAGGGTGCACGTGGCCTTAGTCTTCAGGCTGTTAGTGTGTGGGCAGGGCGGCTGTTTGTGTGCCGTGGGAGTGAGAGACTGATAATTCCTCTGGCACCTGTGAC
Organism: Parauchenoglanis ngamensis; assembly: GCA_030014255.1. NCBI lineage: Eukaryota > Metazoa > Chordata > Actinopteri > Siluriformes > Auchenoglanididae > Parauchenoglanis > Parauchenoglanis ngamensis. The sequence continues at coordinate 29,834,413 of JAQMYM010000023.1, forward strand.
CCACCCTGCATCGTGCCACCAACAGCTGCCAGGCCATATCAGGGACAGGTGAGGAGAATGTTCTGCGGCAGAACAGTCAAGCATGTGCAGGTTACAACATCGCAGGTCACATTTCTTAGAGCTTCTCAACATCTCCTCCTCGTCACTACGTCCAAATTCCCTCGGGCAACATATAGTGCCGAGATATTAAGTACATCGTGAACACTGAAATATCAGTTAGATGCCTTCTTAAATTCTTGAAAGGAAATCTGGGTCATACGACTGATACATTTCTTCAAGGTCAAATACAGTGTCAACAGCGTAATGCGATAAGTGTGGCTTCTGGTTCGAGCTAAAATATCTTTCCCCAGTGGCGTCTGGGGTGACAGAACTGCAGAGGTGGTAACCTTAGAAACTACAAATGCTGACTTCCAGAACATCCTTCATATCATCAAAAAATGTAACGAAGGTCTGGATCCTGTACCTGTAAATATTATTATTTTGTAATCGGTTTAAATGGTGAGTCATGGTGGTTGTGATAATCGCGTTCTTCATCTCATCTTTCCAGCAACGTTCTGACGATGTAACTGGTCCTGTATTCAAGTCATCCAACAATTGTCTCGTCTCTTGGACCTACCTGGACTTCCCATGTCCACTGCAAGCAATTAAACATCTTCTTTGCTTTCCAGCTGAACAAAAAGAGAGTATTTCTGCACTAAGGCTTATGGGTTCCATTGTGTTACAAGACTTATGCTCATGCTCAATGGGGGATGAGGGAAAGTCCTAGATGAAGGTGAAGGGATATAATTGGACTGGCTGAAGGACGGCAGTGCCCTATAAGCTTCTTATACTTCCACTAAACTCTAAGCTCCAGCATTTAATTATGTTCTACTTTCTACTGTATTGGCAGGTTGCTTTCAGAAGTCTGTGCGATTGGTTAGCCGGTTGATTAGTTGATATTAGCAGAGTAACCTATTTACTCCAACATAGAGAGGCTATAGATTAACTTTAGCTTTAAATTACGTTTAAGAAGCATTGTTCATTTTACTCCCAATGCAAGAAAATCTGTCTGAGAAAACTTTTTTTTTTTTGCCACTACTCAGTCATACCTGTAAAATGTCAGAGATCGTTTTGAATTCTCCATTTGTATACTAGGCTTGGTATTTTGAAAAAAAAAAGAAAAAAGAAAAAGAAAAACCAACAAAACTCGCCTATTAGAGCCATCTGCTTGCATGCACATCTAATCCACAGTGCTGTGAAATTCAAATTGCTCTTACTTGGCTGGTGAAATAAAATGATTAACCCCAGCAGAGCTTAGCTAACAGAAGCATTTTCAAATGGAAAAGTAAAAACATGCGCAATGACCTAAACCTGGTTGTGTGTCTTTGTATATATTTCCATGTATAAGAAAGTAAATACATTTTTTTTTTCATGTGACTAATTCAATTTCTGGAGAGTCAAATATTTATTTATAATTTCATTAATTACTTAGTTAGTAATGCATTTTTGAATTATACATAACATGAAATGGTTTTTCTCCCCAGTGCAGCCGGTTGAACGACCGACTCGCCATTTATAAATTTCTTGAAGATGATGAAACAGAGGAACAGAAGGCGAAACTGTGAAATAACGTGAAACATCAAGATGCTCTATTTTTAACGCCGAAAATACGTTGTATGTTTTGATTTCGACTAAACACAATTTTAATAGATAATATATAATAGATTTCCACTGGCCAACATGAAGTGATCCTGTGTCCATCCCGTGGCTCTGTATTCACCCCAGACAAGCCCCAGTGTCAGCACATCCCAACAAGAAACGTGACTCCATTTTGTCAATGCTGACAAATCAAATAATTCTGTAATAAACATAAGGAGTGTTCGCATAGCCACTCTGCTAGCCAACAGAGATTAAAACGCAGACAGAGTAAGAGTTTCAGTTCTGGTGCATATAACAAAGTCAGCGTGTAATCAAGACAGTAACATGAAACAGTTGCATCACTCCTGACTCACAGCGTATTCGCTTAACTATGCTGCAATCTCCTGAAGAGAGAGCTGATATATGCTCGGGGCACTGATAAATTGTTAATCATTCATGTTCATGAAGAGGTGAATTCGGTTTGACAACAGTTTGTGTGTGCCTTATCACACAAAATACATGAAATCCCACAGTGAAAGCATTTCCTGTGCTTATTATATTTTTAACCTGTTTTACAGCGTTAGTAGTGGCACAGGTTTCTTATGTTTTGTGAACCGCACTCCTGTGTCAGTGCTGTCGCTCTATTCATTTAGAAATATGTGCGTAGAGACCATGATAACTGCCCTGCCTGTTCAACAGAGACATCTCCTCAGAGGCAGAAGGTCCCTCTCTGCCTTCATTAAAGCATGGCCATACATCATCCTTGCTCATCTGTGCCTCGCTCACTGCCTCTTTGCCTGCGTCCGGAGGATCTCACCGACATCGACACTGTATCATTCGTGGCAACCTATCAACACCGGGCTCCTAATCCAAATTTAGAGTGAGAATGGAGGACTTGGGACGGGGCGCTGATGATGTGATTCCCCTCACGTCAGGCCTGCTGTTCAGCAAAAGTCCAAAGAGCCCTCTCCCCCACCTCTAAGAGATGGATGCCTCGTCAGCGACAAGCCTCCTTCTTCCCAGCACCAGCCACAATGAGTTATCTACCCCTGTAAGGGCCGTGATCAATTAGTCAATTCCTTGACTGCAGCCTGCAATTAACGTAGTGAGTCCTGCTGCCGAAGCCTCCTAACACTGTTTGTCGACGCTGCCAATTAAAAGGGATAGGCAGAGGTGCCTCTTGGAGCCAATATGTGTATGGATGCCTAGGGATCAGGAGGGAACGAGCCCAGCTCCTAGGATGCTGCAAATGAGAGGGAAATGTATTGCTGGGCAGATTGATGCACTTGCAGATTAATATGCTCTGCCTCTGAATTGATTTTGTTATAAATTTTGGGAGCTTGCCAATCACCTGAACAGGCATGTATGGATGCACTCCCAATCTGATTGGAATTCAAACGCAATTGGGGAGGTTGGGAATGAGCTGTCTTTGGGACTCAAGTGGTGTACAGATTGGTGTGGGAATGGCTTGGCCCCTGGTGCTCTGGAACGAGCCATCACTTCCCAGATTTCTCTCCAGCACACATCAGGGGAGAATCCAGTGCGTGAGGCTTAGTGTAATTGAAGCAATCTGTTCCTTCAGCCTAGGACGACTGGGTTTCGCCTCGCTGTATTGTGTTTGGAGTTGTAACCCCAGCAGGATGTCCTCTGTCTCCTGGAGCCCCATTAGTGGACAGTGAACTCAAGAGCTGCAGACTGGCCCTTCTCCCTTGTCAATCCATCCTATATGATTCTGCATGTCTTTGGTGATGAGTGGGTCCTCTGGATGTTTTACCGCTGAAATGAGAAAAGCTTTAAAAAAAAAAAAAGAAGGCCTGCAATTTTGCACATTTCTTGCACAGCTCTTAAAAGTTCTATTTTCCCGTCTCGTAATTTTGCTGATGAGTCATAAATTCAGTGGGTCCCGGCAGAAAAGTCTAGAAGCAGTTTAGAAGTGTCCCCCTACTTTTTATGACCAGTTTTTGTTTGAAACTGATGACATCTTTTAATTAATGCTGATTCAAAAAAGACCTACTAGAGCAAAAAAAAAAAAGCTCTTACTGCAATAGTTATATAGGTGTGAGTGATGTGCCTGTTGCACAAATACCAAAATATTGATTCATATTAACCCTGGCCCTTCATCAATGGTCAGTTTATGAGCACTGTACTGCTGTTTGCTGGTTAGTTGTGGTTGGTGGACGATTCTCCACCCAGCAGTGACACTCGGGGGTTTAAAAATCCCAGCAATGGCTCCTGAGTGGCGCACCACAAAAGCATTCATCTCTCACTCAATCATCACAAGTTCGGGAGCCAAGAGAGCAGAAAAATTGGCCATGGTCCCTGGGTGGGAGGTGTGGCATACTCACTCTCTTGTCAATCACAATATCACAATGATGCTTGCCAATCTTTGAGCTCATGCATATGAAGGGGCGGATAACGCATTCCTCCGGGTGTGTTAAACCGCCCTGTGGAGAAGCGTGAGCAGCAGTTTGAAACGATGCAGTTGGCTGGCTTCATGTGTCTTGGTGCTAGCATGAACCTTTCTTGGTTGCTAGCTGTCTTATGAAGATCTGACTGGTTGGTGGGAACTGAGCAAGACTAATCTAGCAAGAAAATGGTGGAAAAAGTCCCCAGATATAGCACTGTAACACTATGCCACTATAATGTCAGTCTCATTGCTGTGGAATGGACCACCACCCAAATGGTATTAGGTTAGCTGTGATGGTTGGAACCGACTGATGGGTTGTATACCTACAGTGTGTAGCTACATACATGGAAGATGTACGTGAAAGTGTTTACATTGGACTGTTTTAGTGTTTACTGCATATCCTATTGTCTGTATTTATTGTATTTACTGACTTTGCACTGACTGTCATCGTGTTATTGATCCTCCCATCGGGCAAAGTTTTGTGTATTAAGTGTAGCACTGTGAATCGGGAGGAAACTATATTTCGTTCCTAATATTAGAATGACAGGAACGACAGTAAAGCCTAAGTGTATACTGATCGTTATGGAAAAGTATTAAGTAGTATGCAGTACACGAAAAAAATAAAAATTTCCAGTATACAGCCAGAGTGCACTTCGTTGGCTACTGCATCCCATGTGATTTCCAGCTTCCTAAAATAAAAAAAAAACAAGACATAGTACACAGCGGAAGTGGCTTTGACTCCAGCTCAGAATATAAATGTAAAATAAATATTAAATAAATAGCGCATTTCATGTATTTTCATGTTTTCTTGTCTTTTAACAGAACTAATAGCCAAACCAATAGTGAATGCTAGCTGACTAGCTCGCTAATGTAACTGAATGGCATGCTTGCTAGCTAAGCTAGATGGAATTTATACTAATGATACATTAGCGAGGTCACTAGCTAGCATTCGCTAGTAGCAATAGGCTGCTTTTCACGTAGATGTGATGACATGGATGGACAATTTTTTTAGGCTGACTTTTGAGCACAGCCTAACTGAATTAAAATATACACTGAGTGTACTTAGCAAACTGATAAATGAAGGTGCTGCTTTATTAAAGTGTTGGACATATAATGCACTGATAATAATCTATCACCTACTTCTGTCATTCTGATTCAGCATAGCTAATCCCAGCCTCAAAAGAATCTGGTACTCGGTATCCTCTAAGGCAGAATTGAAAGAACGTAGGGGACAGGCTGTGTAGGTGTCAGGTGAGTGTCTGCAGGAGTATTAGCTCATGTAATAGAACAGTGCCATGATCACTCAGCTGGAACGCAGCCCACAAAAATGACCAAATAAATCCAAACATTAATATCAAAGCCAATGGACTTCTGTCTGAAAGGCTGGGGCAGATGCATTACATTTTCTGCCTCATTTAAACCTTTTGCTCCTCTCTTCTTTTTTGAATTAACCATAATTTGTCGAGGGAGCCACGTCCACTGAGAATTCAGTCTGAGATGCTATCAAATATCCCTTGCAGTACCTGACACTTTAGGCTGAGAAAAGAAATACCAACCATTATGTTAGAGCAAAAAGTCAGAAGTGTATGTAGTGTGTGTTTAAAATACCTGATTAGAGCTACCTTATACATGAATACTGATGATGGTCCCTTGGTTATTATAGCTACATTGCTCTGCTAAGAAGACCTGGATCCATGCATCCTCTTCTCTGAGGTTGTGTAATGAGGCCATCTCTCTCCCATGTGGGTACTCAGTAGCGGGGACAGAGGCAGAGGTGAAGGAGATGCTCGAACAAGCGGGCTCCTATGGTCATCACTCACACTTACCCAAGTGACAGTGCATCCTGGCAGGACTACTTATCTCCTGCACACCACGGAGAGGGAAAAAAACAACTCTCCTAATGTCCCGGACAATTATCAAGTGTAAAAGTGTTAACTGGGATTCATAGAGGCCCGCTTGTCATTTGTGGGTGAAATCTAGAGCTAGGTTTTTGTGTCAAACTGACATTGTGTCTGTTTTTGAGATAATGGAACCAGCAATATGTATAGCAATGATAATGTTAATAATGTTAAACATTATAGATAACTGTATAGGATTCTGACCCCCCCTCTCTTACACCTCCCTCTCCAGGTGTGTTTTAGAGTGTACGGTGGCCGTCAGGAGCCCGTAGCGTACTTCCAATTCACACTCTCTCACTTTTTTCATGATAAATAATACGTATGATCCTCCATTTTTCACAATTTGGTTTCTCCAACTTGTTCTCCAGCTCCAGCAAACACTGATTCCTCTTCTTTCTTCTTCCTCGTCTTCCTTTCTTCTTCTTTGTCATGAATGTTACACTTCGTTATTTTATATATTATCTTTAAATAAATATCAATATTTACATTGGGAAGGTTTTGTGTATTCAGACTCAGGTTAAGCACCTGCTTAAGGGTTCTGTATCATTGTAAATTATTTACCTGAAGGTGGGACTTGGAGAAAATGGAGAGTTTTCACAGACATTTATGCCTCTCTCTCTCACTGTTGCTCTCTCTATCTGTCTCTCTCTCTCTCACTCTCTCTCTCTCTCACTCTCTCTCTCTCTCACTGTTGCTCTCTCTATCTGTCTCTCTCTCTCACTCTCTCTCTCTCTCACTCTCTCTCTCTCTCACTGTTGCTCTCTCTATCTGTCTCTCTCTGTCTCACTCTCTCTCTCTCACTGTTGCTCTCTCTATCTGTCTCTCTCTGTCTCACTCTCTCTCTCTCTCACTGTTGCTCTCTCTATCTGTCTCTCTCTCTCTCACTCTCTCTCTCTCACTGTTGCTCTCTCTCGCTTACTATCTCTCTCTCTCTCGCTGTTGCTCTCTCTATCTGTCTCTCTCTCTCTCACTCTCTCTCTCTCGCTGTCGCT
>JAQMYM010000023.1:29849693-29862258 GCA_030014255.1 Parauchenoglanis ngamensis
TAGCGGCGCAACATGGCGGCTCCGTAGAGGTGGACCCGCTCCCTGTGGAGATATAAAGGGCTCGTTCTAAGCTTACGAAAACACAACGGTTCGTATTCACATGTAATTATACACTAACGAGGACATACTTATGAACTCTCTAAGTATATTATAGAATATATACTCCAATTCTGCTAATAAATCCTACATAGTGGGACTTTAAAGCAGTGTTTTTAAATGTACGTCTTCCATGCCTTTTTTATGTAAAGGTAGTTTAACTGTCTCCTTTTGAGTGGCATCTATGGAAACGTGGAAATAATATGTGGACGTTTTGTTTTCCTGCTGCGCTCGTGTCTGCCTCACCTAGGAAACACTTCAAAGTATTTGTCAGTTTCTGAAAGCTGAGGCACAAAGCTCTGAGACAAAGGAGGATCAGAAACCACTTAAAAAAGATGTCTGAAAAAAAAAATCAATGCAGCTGCATACTCCAAAGGCCCATGCTTCTTTGCACAAAGCATCAGAATGAATGAAACAAATCTGATATATACAAGAAATCTCAAAGTATGCAGCACAGACCAGGGACCCTTCATTATCTTTAACAGCAAACACTTTTAAAAGGCTTTGTTAGTTGGAGCATAAAGGCACAAACTCCTAATGCATTTATTAAATTAGCAAGATTTGAATTACCTTTGAAACAATCAACACTATTTTTATTTGCGAGTCCATGATCATTTTACATTCTTATTTATTCTTATTACACCAGATTAGATGTGCTACAGTTACAAATTAGATTTACTCTCATTGGAACGCATTTCATTCAGAAGACGTTCCCTGCAACAGGATATTAATGCGAATGCTTATAAATTAAGACATTTCACAACATTGCCTGTCATTTCAAAACTTGTAATTAGGATTCATGGTAGTATTGAACACTGTCTAAGTGGAAGTGGAAGAGTCCCTGCAGAAGCCTCTGTATATTCCACACATACTGTGGCTGTTTCACCTCCCATCCTGTTGCTCTCTGAAAAGGTAATGATTCAAATCTGTGGGTTTTATCCAAAAAAATTATTTACTAGTGATGAAGTTAAATTAAGAATTTATATACGGATAGCCGTGAAGCTGCTTTGTGACAATGTTCATGGTTAAAAGAGCTATATAAATACAAATGAACTGAAATGAAAAGAGTTAAATTAATTCATGTAAATAGTAAAAAGTCTGCATTTTAATTTCTTTACCGAGTTAAATTTAGTGTTATTTTGCATGTGGCCACAAAATTAGAAAAATAAAGTAACACATTTATTGAACTGATTGCGAACTAAAATGGGGGCGTGGTTTCTGAACTTTATTTGCATGTGCATTTATGGAAATTTAAGCTGATTAATCTTTTCAGCCTAATGTGTGTGTGTGTGTGTGTGTTTTAAATATTTCTTGGTTTGTGTCGGCTTTAAGGCAAAAGGCTATTGTATTATGAAATGTTTGGAAAGATCAAGTGTTTTAACAAAGTTTGTGCTTGTCTCTGGGGTGTGTGGTGTGTGTGTTTGTGTGTGCGTGTGTTAGTTGTAGCCATGTTTAGTCTTCATGAAGGTTGATGTAAGTGCATGTACCTATTGGAGCTCCATTTCTGGTTAGAAACAGTAAGTGTGAGTGATCACTAGGAAGTGTTATTATACGGCTCATTTGAATACTTGATTATGATTGGCCAATTACAGTGTTCTACATAACAGACTGTTGCTACCACATCATTAGTGAAAGTAATAAAAATAATTTTTAGTCAATATTTTGTGTCAAACGATTGAATTTTTTAGTAGACGTGTAATAAGTGGGATAATGTACAGCGAGCCGGTAATTATTGCGAAATAGGGTGATGCAGGACCCTGAAGTGAAGCTCTGCTCATTTGTATACTCGATTCTGATTGGCCAGTTACGGCATTCTGCATATGGCATTGCGAAATAAACCCCTTCGGAGTGATTCAAGACCATCACGGTGTCAGGGTTTGTTTCTCAATATGCTGTTTATTATTCCTTACATGATGATTAATAATTTGCAAAGTTAGAAAGTTTACTGTTTAACTGAAATTTGAGTAAAATTTCATGAAAACAAGAAAATTGCTAATTAAATTTACTTATAGAATAATCCTTCATGCCATGTAAACCTTACTTTAATCTTACTCTATTACTTTTTCAGTGCACACACCCAGCAGCTAATTTGTTCAGCACTCAGTGTAAGTGCACCTCCAGCTTTATGCCTCTGTTTTTGCACTTATATTCAAGTCATTTGAACACCAGAACCATTTGCTTCGTCATCTTTTTCTTTTTTACTGCTGAAAAACTGTTTACTGTATTTTTCCCTGCTGAAATTTTTGAGGAAGATTATTTACTTTGTTATATTATTACAGCAAGTTTATTTAGTTAAATTAGTTCATTTTGCAACCGGTCGAACTGAACACTGCCGCCTGACAGCATGAAACTGCAAAAAAAAGTGAAAAAATAAGTAAAAAATATCTTGAATATAGTCAAATTTATCTAATGTTTCCTATTGTACGATTATGCTAACAAACAAACAAAACAAAAAAAGATTTTGGGTAATGGGTAAAAGCTTAAAATGATCAAAAATATCCACCAATAGACAAGAACAAGACTAATTTCAAGCTTCAAATTTGTAGACATTGGTTTAATGATTTAATATTTGGTTGATTTGAATCTAATAATAAGAAAAATGAAATCAGTTAAATAATATTGACAATGTTGAAGATGTGTTCACTTTGATTATTTTTCTCTCGACCAGCCAAATGTCAAGAGGTTTTATTTCTAAAATCTAAAGACCAAAACTAAAATTCTTGGCATTCTAATAGATTCAGATCCAACCTTCAGCAGCCAAATCAAAACTATCCCTAAATCAGCCTTCTATCATCGCAAAAAAAAAGAAAAAAAAGAAAAAAAAAACATAGTCAGAATCAAAGGTTTAGTGTCCCAACACGACCTGCAGAAACTCACCCATGCTGTTATCTTCAGCAGAGCAGACAACTGCACTTCCCAGTAAGACCATTAAACAACTACAACTCATTTTACTCAGCTACAACTTCAGTTTTAATCAGGACAAAAGAGAGAAGAGCACATCACTCCAGTCCTGACATCTTTTCATTGGCTACCTGTTGGATGTAGAATAGATTTTACATTGCTGCTTTTTCATCTCATGAACCACTGAATGGATTAGGCCCAGAATACATCTCGGAAATGCTATTATGAAGAATATAAACCTACTAGATCTCTTAGCTCCATGTGTTCAGCTCAGCTAGAAGAGCATTAAAGCAAACCACAGAGGAGCACCATTTAGCTTTTATGCAACTGGAACTCCCAGAAGATCTCAAATGTTCTCCAGATGTAGCCACTTTTAAATTCAGGTAAAAACATTTCTGCAGTTGATCCATAAGATGTGGTCAGATTCATTCTTTAAGCAATTCTCTTGTATACTTTTAACCTCTGTCACATCGGCGCTGGACTCGGCACTGAACTCCAGTTCCCAGAATGCCTTGGTGGCCTACAAACATGGCCGCCACCGACTACGATTCCCAGCAATCACCAGAATGCTCACGTTCTCAGTCGCCCCATTAGTGATGGCAGTGATTTTGTTTCAATTAAGTTTGTCGAGACAGATTACGTTCTTAAGTGTCAGTCAGGCTAATTTGCATGTTTTACTGAATTATGCATTTCCATTTACAAACTAACTACTACTAGAGAAACCTTTTACTTCAATAGAAACTTGGTGATGATAAAACTATTTCCCACGTCGCAACTTCCTAAGAGTCATGGTCGAGTCACAGTCGAGATCATTACGAGTCAGTAAGCCGTGTGCTATTTTTTCGACCCGCCACAATTAGACCTACTATACAATCATCTGAATCTCTTGCTGAATTGTTTTTCCAATTTTTGTGCCAAAAATAATTTATGGCCTGTGCACCACGGTGTGAGCTTTCTGCAGTCTGTATAGGTCTAACTCTAGCCTTCGCAAAAGAAGTTATGGAGAGCAAAGATGAAAAAATACACAGCAGCGCCATTTATTTGCCATCCCTAGAAAAGGGCATCAGCGAGCTGTGAAATCACTTTGTCCGATTGAGACTGTTGCACATTCTGTCCATTCATGTCGCATAATGACTTAGATTATGTGCCTCCCTCTTCGCCTGCCTGCTTTTGGCATCTGCAGTATGTCAGAGCGGAGTGCAAACACACTCCCTTCTACATTTAATTCAGTCTCTGCCAAAACAACTACAAAAAAAATAACACCCTCGATGCCATGCTAATTAAAAAAAAAAAGGATTGAAGATGGAAGCCGTTCCTTTAGTCGTGTGTTTGCCGTGATCCGTGAAATCATGATTTGTCAGTAGTGCTGAAGACATGCTACATTTCAGTCCCCAGTGTCGCAGCTGGGATCTGCTTGTGTGGTTTAAAAGAACCATGGGACTTTCCTGGCACTGCTACACAATCCTCACACTTAGCATCTCAATCAGACAAGAGATTACTTAGGCTTGAATAGCTATAGGTCTCTTGAACACTGAAAGGACTGTGGTTATATATCTGCCTGCGAGCTGCTCCATGTTCAGGAGAGCTGAAGTTGTTCCTGCTATGACAACTAAGGTGTAAAGACCAGCGCTAAACAACCACTGGGGTTATTTAATCTGTTTGATATGTAATAGTCTCTTATCATTTCATGAAGCGCATAAAAGATCCTGACACCCCTGTGGTGGAAGCTTTATGACCCAATACCGACCTTTATTATGTGGCTGTCTAGGATAAGAATGAGATATATGCTTCTTTGGAATGGGAATGAGATATTTGTCTTTACGAAAATCACTCGTGAGCTTCTCGATGCTGTGTTTTTAACGCTTCTGTCACAATTAGACTAACACATCAACAATTACGGCTCAATCAAAATCAATTTGGTAGCTGAATGAGATCTGAGGATCAGTTACGCTGACCTTGAACACCACTTGAGTGTGATGCCATTAATAAGGTCAGATATCATGAAAAGAACACGCGAACACCTTGTTACGACCCGAAGGTTTAAGCAGCGTGCACTATTTTGGATGCAGCTCACAAAAGCCGTGGGAGGGCTGAGAAGAGTCGGCTGCACATTACATCAATTATTCAAAACAGAAACACTCGCACCAGAGAGATGCGCTAAGCTTTCTTGCTAAGATTCACAATATGAGCTGTGCTTCAGTGCACATATTGCCCAAAACCATGAGTCTTACAAAACTAGATTCTGGTTTGTAAACAACATTATACCTTTCTAACAACACATATGACCAGACCACATTTTATTTGGTCTAATTATCAGAATGACTTCACAAACCATTTGCTCTGTTCATCTGTAGCCAAAATACGACAACGGAACAGCAACGTTGCTACTAGTGCCCAATTCTAGATTTGCAGTTGGCCTGTAAATGTTCCTCTGAACCAGCCTGGGCATCTTTTCACTCTTTTGGTTCCTTGCCTTTATTCCTCATGTTGTTTCTTTTAGAATAAAGAACAAAGCCATTTTTCCCCATTTCAAAAATTCTTGCCATGCAACAGTTTGTGCTATGATTACAATTTGCACCATGCTAGTTACATCAGGAAAGAGAGCTTTGGATGGGACGGAGCATGTAAAGACTGCTACGGCATTATAAATAAGTTCGATAATAAGATAAAGAGTGCAGTCTCACCATTAGGCCCAATATCATGCATTAGCATTTACACACGGTTGCTAGTTTACATTTACATCATTTGGCAGACGCTCTTATCCAGAGCAACTTACATATATCTCATTTATACAACTGAGCAGTTGAGGGTTAAGGGCCTTGCTCAAGGGCCCATCAGCAATATCTTGGCAATGCTAGGATTTGAACTCACAACCTTCCGAACACTAGTCCAATGTCTTAACCACTGAGCTACCACTGCCCGAATAAATTCTTTAAAAATCAGACAATGTGATTTTCTGGATTTTTTTTCCTCAAAGGTATACCTTTGATGGAAATTACAGGCCTCTCTCATCTTTTTAAGAGGGAGAACTTGCACAATTATACACACACACACATATATATATATATATATATACAGTATATATATATATATATACATATTATATATATACACACACACACACACACACACACACATATATATATATATATATTCTTCATTGTTTCCAAAAGTAATGAACAAGAGGAACTAAAAATTATCAGTAGACATGAGAGTTGAAGTTTGTCACATGACCCACCATCCATTTTAGACCAACAGTCTGTTTCTGTTTTCATGAACTTCATGAGCTTATTGTCGCAATAATTACATATCAGTAGACTCTGGCAGCACATCAACATACTCAGACGAGTCCACATCTAAGAGAGGAAGAGAAAAACACAGGGATTAGAAAATGTCTATTTTATTGAATAAATGTTGAACAAAATGACTTTGTTCACTCACTCTCATAGTCTGGCTCCTCATCGGTGACCACAGGGTCTTCAATTGCTTGTTTCCTCTTCACAGGTCGATGCAGTCGAGACGCTAAACCCTGATTTCTCTTCTTATAGTGATGAACAAGGTCTTCCAGCGTCTTAAAAAACCTCTCCTTCACTCCTGCAGTGGTCTGGGAGCAAAATCAATTCTCTGAAGTTGATTTACTATAACAGTACATCCTGAAGTGTTTTATTCCTTTTACAATGCAACAATTTACCATCAATGCCAAAGACATGTTTTATAGACACATCATTCAAGTGGGGGATGTTGGTGAAGCTGGTTCCTGTTCTCACATGTGTTAGAAAAACACAGCTTGTTTAGCATGTTACTAAGAAACTGAAAATAAGCATAAACTCCTCTGTCATGAAGATTTACAGCTTTACCACTGAATGTTACAAAACTCTGACACAGGAGACTCCTTCATAAACATCTTCTTACTTTTAAAATTATTGGGGCTTTCACCGCACAAGTCCCGGGAACTTACTATAGAAAAGATAATGCATTATTGGAAGAGCGCATTAATATAAACTTGCACTTTTTTCAGAGCTGCTGTTATGTGAATTATCAATTATGTAATTAATCAACACCTTCTGACCAATCAAAATCTAGGATTCAGCAGCACTGTGGCAAAATTATTGGTTAACAGGAAAATTACTGAAATGCAAAAGTTTTTGCACCCTTATGATAAAGTACTTGTAGCAGCATTTTGTTCACGAAGATTCCTTCATTAAAATCTTTGAATGGTTCTATATTTTAAAAGTTTGTACACCGTAAGTGACGTGTTATATGAAAATATTATCTAACGCCTTGTATGTCTGTATGTCCGATGGTATCTAATGCCTTTTTGCATTGAATCTGTCTCGGATATCCTCAAATCCTTTCTTGCTCACAAGCTTCTTTTATCAAGTCAGGTCTGGAGGCTCATGACAAAACGTCTTTTTTCTAATGTACCAAGATTTTATATTTTTTCCTTTTTAGCTTTTTTTTTTTACCTTTTTTAAGTAATGAATGCAGGAGGATGCAATTACAAAAAGCTGCATACAAGCAGTAAGCAATTTGAGGCCTTTGAGAACATGACCATATTCCATATACACAATGCTAAATTTGAATTTTTTTTAAATAATCTTCAATGTGAACCTTACAAAAGCATTATTTGTTAATTGTTAAAATGAGAAAAATAACTACATCTACCAGCTACACACACTCTTTTTAAGAGCTGTCACAATAAAAGAAAGGTACATGCATGGTGTTAATACTTCCTGTGGAAATATCTCACAGTATGTCTATCACACACACTTTCATTCTGCTACAGATCTGTGCTAAGCCCCATTACTAACTAACTCCCTCTCCTTCTCAACAGAGAAGACACTCAGATAAAACTTAAATTAATTGGGAATCTCTGCACAGTGAGGACGACTGAGTCCTAATAGTGTCACACAGCAGCATTTGTGTGAAATTAAGTGTGAAATAAATTACACATTGCATGCACTTTGTTCCAGTGCATGGCTGATCTCGTCTTGATTAAAAGAAAATTCACTTCCAGGTAAATATTTAATGTGTTAGGATGAGCTTTCCCTCACTTACCTGTAAAGTGTAATATCCAGTATGAGTTTGTAGGATCCTGTATGTGTACACTACTTTCTTTTTGCTGTAAGAGCAAATAGAAAATCCATTAACGGCAATCACTCACCATTCAATAATAATAATATTAATAATAATAGTATTATTAATAATAATAATAATAGTCATGCATTCCACAGAGCCTAAATAAATTAAATAAATAAATAAATAAATAAGACCAGTAGGAAGAAGGAAAGATGTGTGTCCTTTGTGTCTTGGTTTTAATTATACTGTATATCGTTCATTTGATCAAAAAGGCCAGAGATTAGAATGTTATATGTTATTTTGTTTTTATCATAATAAACATATTAATACTTTTATTACTTTATATTTTATTGTATTTCATATAAGATTTGTATATTATTTACAACGCATTATTTTGTACAACAACAGGAGATCAAACAAAGTTAGGTGAAAAACTCAAATGGGAAAATCAGAATGGCTTTGCGGTTGTGACGTGGCGTATAAAATGTTGTTTTAAATCATTTGTTTTTAAAAAAATTTTTTTGTTTGTTTGTTTCTTTTTACGTTGTGTATTTTAAATCACCTGAAATCAAAAAAGGCTCAATAACAACAATGAGAGCAACTACAACAACTTTAACAAATTATTCAAAATGCATAATATAAATATTAATATATTAAAAAAATATTGAAAATAAACAAAGAAGGAAAAAAAAGCAGTAGACTTTTTTATATACCTTGAAGGACCTTGAATGTATTTTGGGTGTGACATGGATAAAAGAATAAAGTGATGAAGAGATAAAGGGATAAAAGGATGCTGCAGTTAAATTATAGGACTGCTTGTTAAATTATGTCTTGTAAATTGTATGTGACCTTCTTCTGGCTTTGAAGAAATTCTGAAGTGGGAAACTGAAGAGATAACATCATTATGAAGCTTCAGTATAACTCATCTACATTTTTTTTCAGAGCTCTATGCCTGTCTGCGTTTATTTCCTGAAGACCTACAGAGGAGAAACTTCTAAAGGTTTTAAAGTTGCAGTTGTAAAAATAAACGAATACTTACTAGACGCAGAGGCACATAGCGCCATGGATGGTCTCGCTATCCCGGATGAGAAAGGATCCGTCTTTTCCCTTTGCACCCAGGAGCTCCTCACACCGCTCTCTGGTGATGGGGCCGTGGTAGAAGAGCAGATCTATGTGCTCCATCATATCTCCCCGGTTCAGTCTCCTCAACCTCCACAGGAGCTCTTAACACAATCCCCAGCTGACCCACAATTAATAAAACCCTGTAAACTTAAGAAAAATGTATATCAGTTGTTCTAAATACAATCTTCAGAAAGGTGGAAGATCCATCACTGACACTGAGTGATATTTTCTGCTACAGAAGCTCGAACAGTGTGGCTGTGTGCTGCAATGTCATCTTTCACACAGGAAGTGTGTGTGTGTGTGTGTGTGTGTATGTGTGAGTATGAGTGTGTGCGCATGTGTGCGTGTGTGTGTGTTCATGCACATTTTTCCAATATGCAAACACTAATTAAAAACAAGTTTTTCCTACAAGTCATCGTTCCATCATGGTTCATTTCCTTTGGTCTGGAGCTACTTTTTTTTATCATTTTTAGATATCACACATGAAGTGAAAGGTAACACATTCTTGCTATTGATCACACTATGGTGATTTTAAATTCTCACAAGTGGTCAAAAACAAAAGTGTTGGTTGAATGATTCATTTTCTGCTAGTAGAATCCATACTACTATATACCTTTAGCCATATAATGTATAGTTTTTTTAGTCCACAGAAGATTTGTTTCCCTCAACCTGACACTTTGGTTATTCTCTTAGCATAGGAATTTTTTACACTTTTAAAAATGGGCGAGATTGGAAACATTTCAACCTTTAACAGCTTAGCATGATCAATTCCAAGAACATAACTTGTACAATTGTCTGCATACTAGATGAAAAATGTTTGTTCCTCCTTCCACAGTGCACATGACAAACATAATTACCAATAACCTCTGGACAGTTGTTGTCATGCCTGACAAAATGAATGGACTTAAATGACAAATACATATGGTTTAAGGTCAGTTTTAATTGTGAATATGGTATGGATAGTCTACATCTTATTCAGGGTTGAACATCTTAATTAATATTTTATTTAAATGATGCTGAAGCCAAAACAATATTTCTCTTAAGTCCGCTTTGTCTGGTCTGGTAACCATCTCATTAAAAAACAATTCAATGGCCTGCATTGTACATTAATGCCTGAAAATACTAGAGAATTAAGCAGCTACTACCTTATATAAAATGCAGATTACTAACCCTATTATTCAAATGCAATAATTTCATATTTAATATATTCAGTGCCCTCCACAATTATTGGCACCTCTTGTAAAGATTAGTAAAACAATCCACCTTCCAGTGAAGAAGATTCATCACACACCGAAAAAATGAAAAAAGTCAAACCTTTATTTGAAATAAATTTATTCAGAGAAAAATAAATGTGCCACAATTCTACAAAAATGTGTGTGCCATAATTATTGGCACCCCTGCATTTAATTGTTTTTACAACCAGTACAAAATCACTGAGTTTTCTTCTATAGCATTTTATAAAGCTGTAGAACAGGGAACGGTACATAAGAGACCGTTTCACTTTGCTGAATCTCTCCAGATCATCCAGGGTCCTATGATCCCACTTGTGCACTTTCCTTTTCAGATCACCCCACCGGTTTTCAATGGCCATAGCAGAAGCCATGATTCTGTGGTCAGTTAACCATTTTTGTGTTGATTTGGGCATATGCTTCGGATTACTGTACTGCTTGAAGATCCAATGATGACCCGGTTTTAGTTTCCTGAGTTTGATTTAAAATGTCCTGGTATTTCATGGAATCTGGGTTGCCATATACCCTATCAAGGGCCTTGGGAGGAAAAACAACCCCACAACATCACAGAACCTCCACCATATTTTACAGTTTGGATAAAGTTCTTTACATTATAGTCATCCTTCTTTTTACGCTAAACCTAACATGAGGGTTTATTGCCATAAAGCTCCATTTTTGTTTTGTCCACCTCTGAAAGTGCCTACAATGATCATGTGAGCATCAGAACTGGACCATGGAGCAGTGGAAGACGGAGGCCTGGTCTGATGTACTATGCACTATGGGAAGAAGGCAAGCCAGCAGAGGCAGTCTGATGCTCAGGGCAATGTTCTGCTGGGAAACCTTGGGTCCTAGCATTCATCTGGATGTTACTTTGATACATACTACCTACCTAAACATTGTTGAAGACCAAGTATACCCCTTAATGGCAACAATATTCCCTAATGGCAGTGGCATCTTTCAATGAGAGCAGTTCTTATTCCCTTCATGTGCACAATGAATCTGCTCTGGTCTACAATGTCTGATCTGAGTTAAATATTTGATTGAATATATCAACTGAATAAACAAAGTTTATAAACCTGGGAACTTTGAAAAGAAACATGTGAAACATAACAAGCTCCATGGCAGCATGTTACGTGTCATTTTAGCTGGAAAAAGAGCTCCGAAGTCAGCCAAAATCCTTCACTTCTTCTGTCTCTTGTTGAACAGAGCAGATTTATTGTGTGGCCAGTCTCTATTGCATGCTACTGAAGAGCTCAGCTGTAACATCTATTAACGGGCACATATTGTTCATAGCAACCCATTCTGGTAATGGCTCTCCATAAAAAAATACATCTCATAACCAGTGTGCTTTCTTTACTTCCTGAAGCCTGAAATAACGCAATGTGTGTTTCCTGAGGTGCAAGGTTTGATACCTCAACAACAGCAGAAAGTATGAGGTTAAAAAAGCAATGCACTGCCTTGGAAGGGAAGGCATTTTAAAGTCCAAGGCATAATTTTTAATAAAGTAAAAATTCCAATCATTATCAGAAAGGCAGCATTTGTGGTATAAGAGGAATAAAACTTGGGAATGTGCTAAAATAATGACTTCAGGGAGCGAACATTTACTCAGCTTCATCACCCCACCCTGATTATTTTCCTATAATGACACAGAGTTTTTTTATTCCTCTTAAACCACAAATTATGATGGAATTCCATACAGAGAAACTGTATTCCAGAGAAACTTTGCTCCATTAATTATAATTTTTAAAATAATTAGGCTCATTAATGACTAGTTAGCTACATAATATGAGCCTGTGTAGGATTAAGGCAGGCAGCACTGTAATATTTAATAAATTAATTTATTATAACGTCACAGTCAACCACCAGTCTCCAAAAGTAGGCACATTTGCTTATTCAAATAGTGACATAACTACTAATTAGGTTAATAAATGCTTCATTAATTGGCTATTTTTGTCTATACCGAAATCTACTAATTTTATGCACAGGTTATTACAGTGCATCCGGAAAGTATTCACAGCGCATCACTTTTTCCACATTTTGTTTATGTTACAGCCTTATTCCAAAATAGATTAAATTCATTTTTTTCCTCAGAATTCTACACACAACACCCCATAATGACAATGTGAAAAAAGTTTACT
>JAQMYM010000023.1:29862358-29885586 GCA_030014255.1 Parauchenoglanis ngamensis
AAGGGCCTTGCTCAAGGGCCCAGCAGTGGTAGCTTGGCGGTGCTGGGATTTGAACTCACGACCTTCCGATCACTAGTCCAACGTCTTAACTTACATATATCTTATGAGATATATGTAAGTCGCTCTGGATAAGGGCGTCTGCCAAATGATGTAAATGTAAATGTAAATGTAACCACTGAGCTACCACAGACTCCTTGAAAGTCAATTAAATGAATTAAATAAATGAAAGTCCTTGCTTGTGTTCTGATAGACATCGCTGATTGCTGATCATTATTTTTATGCTTTCAGCACATTTTCGAGGTAGATGAGGAAAACCTGATCTTGCTCAGGGTTTCTGAGGCTTGCTTTAAGAATGTCTTGAAACACAGATTAATGTGGAGAATGTCTATTCTGATAAGACAAGCGACAAGTCCTTTTGGCAGATGAATTTCATTAGCATGCATCCTGTTTGTGCAGACAGATAAGTCAAGTCAATGCATAAGGAGGGGAAGCATTTCTGCTGAATGGCTCATTGATTCTGTCTGATTACATAGTGCTGAATGTTTGCTGTGCATCTTATTTATCTCTCAACAGTCAAATTAGTAATAACTTTAGCTGGAGATCCATCATCATTAACTGGAGCTGGTACACAAACAGTCCTCGCAGCATGTGTGTGTGTGTGTGTGTGTGTGGGTGTGTGTTCATGTCACAGTGACACCTGGGGGTGAGGAAGACAGCAGGGTGTCAGGCATCCTGTTTTTAGGCTTTATGGAAAGGACAGCTGTAGTAATGCGTCCTCCACTCAATCACACACAGACACACACACACACACACACACACACAGACACACACACACACACACGCGCGCGCGCGCACATGCACAAGCATAAAACACTTTACTGGCTGTCCTCCTGTGTAATCTGTACTTTGATTGCACAATTTGTGCCTTGTTTACCACTTTAATCTTATCCCTAGTGACCAAAATGAAAATAAATCACTCAAGAGTACAAGGCGAATGCACCCACAAGGTGAAATTGCCACATACTTGCCATCATTATACCCCCTCCCCTCCAGCAGCTCTCACAGGTGCTGGGAGGGGTCACGAAAAAAGTCACTGAAACGTGACCTTGGTGCAACATCTCTAACAGACTTTACATAAATGGTGGGTTGTGCTCTGTTTCACGTTGTCCTCGCATTAACTGCACTGTTCCTTGAATCATACAGGATGCCTAAATTCCCTGAAAATCTGGAACTATTTTCACTCATCTACTAGGGTTTTTTTTGCACACATGGCAAGAAATATGGTTCATACATATTTAGCCAGTTATTAGCACTTGGGCTCCTCCTGGTGGCCAAACATGGATGGTGTTTTTTCCCTTGGCTTATTGGTACACTATGTAGGATTAGAATGGAATGGAATATAATATTAATAAGTTTATGTTTATACATATATATATATATGTGTGTGTGTGTGTATGTATGGAAGGTGCTCTCTAGAGGTTTGTCAGTTCTGGGCTACTGTAGCGGTGCAACATGGCAGCTCTGTAGAGGTGGACCCGCTCCCTACGTAAATAAAGGACTCATTCTAAGCTGATGAAAGCAGAATTTGTAGTTACTGGTAATTACACACTAATCATACATGATAACATACTTATGAATATTTTATTTAGAACTGTTGCCTCACAACAAGAAGATCCCTGGTTCGATCCCTGAGTCAACTAAGGGAGCCTTTTCGTACTTTTTGAGTTTGAATGTTATCCCTGTGCATATGTGGGTTTCCTCCAGGTTCTCTGGTTTCTTACTGAAATGCTGTTTAATTGATAGAGCTTTGTTCTAGATAGGTTATAGAGGGGATGTGGAGGGTATGTTGACATAGTAACTTTAATCTTTGTGTCAGTGACGCTTCCTATCACGTCTGTTCACTTTAGTGCTTGTTTCCTTCTGCCACATGGCTCCTGTCACACAGTCCTGGCTGCGCTGTCTCGGCTGGGACAAAGGCAGAGCAGAGCTTTCATCCCAAATTCAGGGCACATCATCATATTGTTGTTAGGCATACAGAGAGGAAGGATTTATATGATTTAAAAAAAGCCTTCTTCATTAAAGTACACCATGTAAAAATAAAGAAAGGAGTACAGGCTTGTAATGGTTTAAATTTTCTGTTTGTTAAAGACTGCATCTTATCCAATATGTTATATATTGACATAATCTTGACATAGTCTTGTAATTCCTTGCCATTTCTAAATGTTTGCTAAAGCTATTTATAGGAAATAAATGCCTTGTAAAATATACCATTAACCTTGTGAATATACTACAGAAATAAGTAAAGTATAATTATTGTGAATTTATCCTCTAAATCATTGCCTCAGGTCTGGTATCTCAAAGATGTCAGTAGTCAAAGTAAAGATCACCATATAATAAGAAAAAATTATTTCTCAAATAATCGTTAAGAATAATCATTGTGGAGCAACAACAGAATGAGAATGGTGAAAAATAACCTTGATGCTGAAAAAAACCTGGCAGAGCATAGGAGACTATTCCATGTTATTCATTGAATCAAACTGTCATCTGCAGAACATAGAATGACATTTTGAATTTAAATTTATTGAGTTTATGCACACAATTTACACACAAGTCTGATGTAGCCATGGAGTTGCCATAGTGATATTTATTAGGATCACTCATTGGATGTAAATTTCATGTACCATCCTCCTGGATCATGTAAATCTAAAGGTATATAGCAAACAGCAAGATACGAAGAAATTGTTACCTTTGGACACTGTTTTTTCCCTCTTCCTAATTATGCCCCCTCTGGTGTCTGCTTGTTTTTGATTGAATTGATGTGGTAGATGTACCCAGCTGGTAACTTGGGGCAGGAACAACAAATCAAATGTGACATTAGCTGTGTTTAAGCTTGACATTGTATAAGTGAATGACATGGACCTGCAGTCCTCACAGTCAGTGATGGAGCCCTTCTTGGAACCCTAGCCCTTTTTCTATGTTTGCCTTTAAGAAGTACCTCTGTGGGATACCAAGTGTTCCATGAATATGGTGTATTTATATGCCAAGTTTGGAATATTAATGCTGTTTTGAGGCATGACTTTGAGCATCATGCAACTGATGTGTTCAGGTGCGTGTTTGTAAAGCACATTGTGTCAAGAGATTTAGTGGACATGGTATTGAGACAAGTGGGAATATGTTTGTATAGGATTGTAGAACATTGTACAGGAATCTTTCATTTTGATGGCTTATACAATTCAGTGGCTTCTCCTGAAACTTTATGTCTTGATACTGAAACAAATAGGCAAACAATAAAGCAAGTACCTGTATTCTCTTTTCAGTTGACACTGTTCAATACTTTTAAATAATGTATCTAAAGACACCTCATGTTGACAGGATTGGTCTGAAGGTGTCAGATGTGTGCACCACAGTCTGGATGTGGAGAGTCTGTTCCTTTCACTACAACAGACTTAAGGAAATTTGTGTTAAAAAAAATTGCATTGCTGCCTCTTCCATGAAGCTGAAGTACAGATGGAGAGCCCGAGTGGATCGACAGAGACTGGTAGAGAGAGAGTAGAGTCTAGGGGAATGAACTGGTGTGATAAAGGGAGACAGTGGACAGCAGATGGCTATCTCTAAACACCAGAGTCTCTTTGCTGTCGTTGCTTTTTGATCAGCTGCTTTACAGAGAAAAGCACCAGAATGCAAATAGTGGAAGGAGAACTACTTGTTATACAAGGAGAATTATATGCTAAATTAAAATGATAATGTATAATAAAAAAATGCAAAAACTGGAACGCTCACAATATATAAAATGACTATAATCAGGAACTTGTCTTCCCAAAAACAAGTAGAGAAAAAGTAACATATAGTAAGGAATGCCCAGTAATATGTATGTATATGACACAGGATAGGGTGAGAGCTGCATAAGTGAAATGTGAAACTTGGACAACATGTCTTATAGGTTGCAATACAATGTGAGATGTCTAGAACTGTAACTGTTATCATTCATTACAGCTCCAGATTACTGACATTTATGATGAATCAGATATTGTATATTTAAAAACAAGGGAATCTATTTTGATCAGTGAGACAAACTCAGTGCATCACATGGTCACAAGGAATACATGTGAGTTCTGAGTGAAACGAGAAATGCTTATAACATTCTAACCAAATGATTAAAGGTGTTCAGTCAAAGCAAGTGAGATAAAAATGCAACCTGCTTAAGTCTTTCTATTTATTGTATAAATAAATGTATATTGTATAAATAAATATAAATAAATATCTGAATAACTTAGTGTGCTTTGTGTAAATTAAAATTCAGGATAAACATACATACCTGTGAACTATCTACATGTGATATGTAACATTACATAAACACAAATAAAATGCAATAGTATTCATAATAGTAGGTGTGTAAAGTTTTATTCATTTTATTAAAATGCATAATTTAACTTAGGAGCATTTTTTAAAAAGCATACACCAGGAAATTACATCTTAAAGCAAAAACATTGCTTGAATATCAACAAATTTATGCAGTATTTCCTATTACAATAAACCAATTATTACATTATTAAACCTTATGATTATATTATATAATTA
This sequence comes from Parauchenoglanis ngamensis, assembly GCA_030014255.1. NCBI lineage: Eukaryota > Metazoa > Chordata > Actinopteri > Siluriformes > Auchenoglanididae > Parauchenoglanis > Parauchenoglanis ngamensis. The sequence continues at coordinate 29,866,937 of JAQMYM010000023.1, forward strand.
ATTAAATTATATGAATTTCCTTATAATTCTTTTAAAAATTTTATTCAAGAAATACACTTTAAGTCAGATTAACATAAGTAAATGCTATTGAAATATTAAGAATTACAACATATAATGTAATTGGCAAAAAAAAAAAAAGCTTAAATCTGTTGCTCTTTGTTTAACATGCTCATTGTTTTCTTTCAAGATTGTGATTTTTGTTTACACAACTATAGATCTATACTGTACACAGCTATACCTCAAAATATTTTTTAAATCTTTCAGTTAATATATATTATACTGTGTACACTGATCAGCCACAACATTAGAACCACCTGCCTAATATAGTGTAGCTGCCCTTGTGCCACCAAAACTGCTTTGACCCGTCAAAGCAGGGGCTCCACAGGACCTCTGATGGTGTGCTGTGTCTGGCACCAAGACATTAACAGCAGAACTTTTAAGTCCTGTACATTGCGAGGTGGAGCCTTCATGGATCAGATTTGTTTCTCCAGCACATGCTACACATTGGAGTCAACACCTTGAGCCTCAAACCTCAAACCATTCCTGAACGATTTTTGCAGGGTGCATTATCCTGCTGGAAGAGACTGACATTAGAGAATACCGTTGCCATGAAGGGATGTACTTGGTCTGAAACAATGTTTAGGTAGCTGATACGTATCAAAATAATGTCAACATGAATTCCAGGACCCAAGGTTTCCCAGCAGAACATTGGCCTCCACCTGCTTGCCTTCTTCCTATAGTGCATCCTGGTGCCATCTGTTCCCGAGGTAAGCGACACACACACACACCTGGATGTCCACATGATGTAAAAGAAACCATGATTCATCAGACCAGGCCACCTTCTTCCATTGCTCCATGGTCCAGTTGTGATGCTCACGTGCCTGCTGTAGGAGCTTTCTGCACTGGACAGGGTCAGCATGGGCACTCTGAGCGCTCTGCAGCTACGCAGTCCCAAACATGGCAAGCTGGGCTGCACTCACACCTTTCTATCAGAGCCAGCGTTCACTCTTTCAGCAAAAAGCAAAATCAAAAGGTCACAGACCGCCTGGCCGTGCTTCAGGGACCCCTGGGGTTTCCTGGACCCACGTTCAGGATAACAGTGACACGGACATGATAGTGACATACTGTAGTAGTGATACAGTAGAGCGTGGTGTGAAACAAGCGCTGCACTGTTGCTGGAGGTTTTAAGCACTGTAAACCCTTATATCTGAACCTACCTAGCTGGGCTACGCTGTAGGTGTGCAGGGTTAATAATGCATTTTGAGACTCTATGGCACGTGTGGGAGGATATTTATGTGAAGTTGAACATGGTTGGAGGATTAAGCTGGGCAAAACTATAAATGTATCACCTAAACATATTACTGATTCACATGTTGTCTGTGTTTTTGCACATTCAAACATACCTGCATGTTAATTATTTATCTTTATTTACGTCCTACACTGGAACCCTTGTTGTCTTAATAAGTGTATATGTGCTAGTGCATGTTTATGTGAGTATGAAGTACGCTATGGGCACCTGACGGCCACCGTACGCTCTAATACACGGGTGGGGGTGTGTGCAGGGGCAGAAGGGGCAGGGGGCAGAATCCTACAGAGTGGATCTTTAATGTGAACAAAATCATTATTTGTACTTGTGCTTTCTTGGCATAAAAATCTATCCACAAATGTTTCCATTTGGTTATGGAGGTTAAGATTATGTTTAAGTTTAGGTGTAGCATAGAAAGAATTAGTTGTTTTATTAATTATGACAATCAGTGGATGGTCCTCATAATAATATGAGAAACATGTGTGTGTGTGTGTGTGTTTGTGTGTGTGTGTGTGTGTGTGTGTGCGACTGCTGCACACACATTTTTTAAGTCCATACATGATCTGTCATTAATGAGCGTAGCAATGCAGGATGCAGATCTGACTGTTCATATTTATGAATCAGCAGTCGCAGAAAAACAGTCTCAGAAGCAACCACGAATGCAGCACAGCTTCCGCAAACATACTGACAGACTACTGTGATGGCTCAAAATATATTTTGCAGTCTCTACTTGTTACACATTTGTATTCAGATACAAATGTAATATAAATAGTATCGTAGTATGTAGGTTGTAAAATGTGCTGCAGTTTATTCATATGTCACGTTTTGTATTTGTTTCGTGCTGCACATTTTCACGTTAGGTCACAAATACAAATGATTTGGGATTTATCCATGGAATGTGTGTGTATTTCTGACTTTTGCTCTGCCGCAGTGCATGAGTGGCTTTGCATTGCTGATGGCACTAATTGCCCCCTGTAAAGAGTCTTGAATCCTTGGTTGTTACACATGCTGAAATATACCACAGTAGTGGAGGTCACTTTGTGAATTTTTGGTGGAACTCTTTGAGAAATGACTTTGAAGAATTACTCTATTTTCAAACACTGAGTCCCAGAGGATCTGGGTATGGCTATGGCCCTTATTCCTGTGTATACAGTGAGAAATAATGAAGTCCAAAGTGATTCAGCGACAACATGGCCTTCCTCTCCCAGCATATCTGACAGCATATCAGAGTCTATGTGCAGCTTTATGGCATGTGTTTCTTGAACAGAGGAACACACATTTAAGTTCCAGACTTGGATAATGATTTCTGTTCACAATAAGGAAAAGCTTTCTTTATCTCTGGCAAAGACTGAAGCAATCCAATTAACCCAAGCTAGAGACAGAGCAACACTTCTCACAGTGCCCATCCTAAACACTCAGGAGATCAGTCTTTACCATGACAGTGAATACACTAGAATGCCATGATTTATTTTTCTAATTTAAACCTTTGGGACTGGATTTTTAAGCTTTGAAGGCAGGGAACATGTATAATTCCTAAGGTCGAGCATTTAGGAGCAAGCTGCTTTCTTTTGGATGCTGTTTATTTTCTTGAAGCATGTTTGTGAACCAAACCATTATTCATTGTGTCGGTTTTAATCTGTCACTCACATTAGACCCATTATTTTAACGAATGTTTCTGTATTAGGAAATAAATTGCAGCAAGATTACAGTGGGATTTGTCCAAGAGAGTAAAAGTGTTTCCTTGCAGCATTGGGTTAAGAGCTTCAAGTTAACGTTCATAATAATGACCTAATAGGACTGTTCCACAATATTATGTTCAATTATATTAAGCATTAATTATTACCACCACTCCACAACAATATAGATTCAATAGCAGTCTGTAGCTACTCTAAAAACTTTTTCATGCAAATTCACCCAATTTAAAGGTGCACTATGTAGGATTTAGGGGGATCTTTTAGCAGAAATAACAGAAATATTAGCAGAAATATAATATTCATAAGTACGTCCTCATTAGTGTATAATTACCTGTAACTAAGAATCATTGTGTTTTCATAAGCTTAGAACGAGCCGTTTATACCTACACAGGGAGCGGGTCCACCTCTACGGAGCCGCCATGTTGCGCCGCTACAGTAGCCCAGAACGGACAAACCTCTAGAGAGCCACTTTTTACAAGCGGCAGAATGAATCCGGAAGGAAGATGAAGCACAAGAAAGGAAGACATTTAGCAGGGAAAAAGCAAGAGAGTGTGAATGTAAGTACTTGGAAGTACGCTATGGGCACCTGACAGCCACCGTACGCTCTGATACACGCTTGGAAAAAGAGGCGTGAGAGAGGGGGGTTCAGTGGGCTGCAATCAACCGAATCCTACATATTGGACTTCTAATGCATGGTATTATATAATGCATTGGTATTATTGGTAATGGTATTATATATTAATATATTGATAATTCTCAATCAGTGACTGTAAAATCTGTACTGCAGTTTGTAAATACTGTGGAGAGTGATACAACATTTGTTGTTAGACTAGAGGACTAGGAAAAAGCTATGATTCTCGAATGTTTTACCCGGTATAGATTCAAAATACCTTTTAGTGAAAACATATCTTTCATTTAAAATCCACCGAGCTGAAATACAGAGTCAAAACAAAACAAGCAAACAAAAAAAAATCTCCTTTAACTATTCACTGATTGCACTGTTGCCCCTAAAAGTGAGGAATCACTCAAGGGACATGAAATTGGTGTACGGAAGCTTCCAAAAAAACATGAATTATAGCCCATAGTCAACACTGAAGTGAAAAAGAGTGGATTATTGGGATGACTCATTAAGAACACAGCACAACTTAAAGAACGACCCCCATAAATCCTATAAACACTTGGGCATTAGGAGAAAGAACATTTGTCAAATTAAGTGAAACTCCTGGCATTGATCCTTCCTAAACATGGTAAATGAAAGAGAATTAATTAAAGTGGATTAATGGATAAACGAAGACACGATGGAAACATTTCCCAGGGAGCTTTTAATGACCAACCTGCTGGATGAAATACCCCTCTTTTTTTCCTCCACTACACTTTATTTGTTCCTTCTGTCTAATACTCCACAGCATGGGTCCTCGTTTTCCCCAGAGTCGCCTTGTGGAAGGGTGATATGTAAAGCGTGCAGAGTGCTCAGCTATCGACTGCTGTTTTACATTCAGGCCAAGCATCTGGGGTGAAAGGGCATCATTCGGTAAAGCTTTAATTGCACCTCACCACTGCTGGGGGTCATTTGTCCAGTGGCAGTGGATTACTAGTCCTACTGTTTGTGATTAAGCCTACAAAACGGAGCGTGGTTCCGCTCAGTGCACATCATGTTGCTCCTAGCCCAGGACCCCTGAGAGGAAACAGCTGTTCTAGCCTTCTGTCTTCAGGAGGAAGAGCCTGCTCCATGTCCCTAAGCAGGTTTCTCTCTGTCACTTGGGGTGCTCACAAACATTTTTTAAGGCAGTAATTCTGCACCACATATCTTCTGCTTTTGACTTTAACTGACAATCAACATACAGTATGCAAAGGTGACAGAAGTATCAAGATGTCGCTTTAATTCAATTCATTTTTTTTTTGTATAAATTATCGCCAAGCAGCTTTGCAGTAATCTTTCTGTAATAAGCAATCCCTTTAATAACGGATCACCATGACCAGAGGGGGGCTGGTAGTGCTGTGCCACTTCTGCTGGTGATGCTGGTGCAGAACAAGAGGGCAAACAATGTTTTACTTTCCTCTCTCTGCCCCCAGGACAACACTTGTAGTATAAACCACTATTACCCAATAAACCTGTCAGAAGTGCAAGCAATGGGACAAACTCCTTGAAAAACAATGCCTGCTCCAGTTTTAAAACTGAGTATCCACAAATCATTTCCCAGTGTTCGGAGGGGAAAAATCGATGAAGAGTCCAGAAAATTTAGTTTGTTACCCACTTGCCAAACCTGAGTTTGGAATCTGCTGGACCAACAAAACTAAATCAGCTTGTCAACTGCTTCTTTATTATTGCAGAACGTTGACCTTGGAGAGTTTCGGTCTAATCGCTTTAATCACCATTAACAGACCCGTGGGAAAAGTGCACATATTCTGTCTTACAGATCTGCCGGCATGAAGTGCTCAATAACGTTCCATTAAATCCTGACAATAATGTGCACTAATATGCTATTTCCCTAGTAATGTGCACTTTTGTTGGCTAGCGATGTAAAATTACCACCTTACAGAGGAATACTATACTGAGGACCGCTATACTGTTCCTCAAAGGAGCACAAAAATTTTATGAGACGCTGCAGTGAGATTAAAATCTCTATCATTTCTTAGGGCAGACCTGGCTCTGGAGATTAAGCGTGGCATTTGGCAGTGTGACACAATGAAGCAAGATTCATTTCGGTTCATTTGCATTTTCCGATTCGGATAGAGACCTCTCGATATCTCCACTTAAACCTCTCCTTATCTGTTTGGTCTCATTGGTGTGATTTAAGGTATGTGGAGGTTAGTAATTAAGTTGCTCTCAGCACGGATCCATGGAGCCAGTCTTGGCTCTTATTGACTTACAGTACATTACCACCTTGATGGGAGGAGCAAGAAACAACAGGCCTGATTTACACTAATGGTCTCTGACTGCACTTTTGTCTACATGTAGTGTCAGTTGGCCAAGACCACGTTTCCACCAAATGACCCCAGACTTTAGCCTGTACTGCTACACGCCAGGCGCTTGTTCAAGCTACCTGTCACATATCGGTATGTAGCAGTCTTCCATTTGCATAACTCATTTTCAGGAATGAGGTGGACTGTTGCACACGTTTGACAGAATGACAACAGTAGCGAGACGCAGCCAGCACCTGACAAAACATTATTACGGCAGACGAGGCAACTACACAGCGGCAAAGTCAAGTGTCATTTAACTACCAACAATGATCATTTCTCTCTCTGTCCCTGCTTCTAAGTGAACTGAGTGTTATATGAATGTTCCTGTGTATGAGGTTGGCTCTGGACCAGGGATAGGGAGGAGCTTATTACTGTGCTATTAGAAATTCTACTGGAGCATAATTTCTGAGTTATCAGCAGCTTGTTGTCTCAGCTTTGCAATTTTACCTTTGTTTTGCCACATAATTATCATGGCCTCATCTCTCCCAAAAGCATTTTCAAACGTGGAGGAGCCATTTTGTGGTTTGTGCATGAGTGGCTGTGTGGACGTGTCTATTCTCTCTCAGTCCCAGGGCTGCCAATTGTTGTGCTCTTTGTACCACGACAGCCATTAATGGCCCAAGGCTCAGGATGCCCCTACATGAAGATGTCAATACCCTGATGCAGGGAGGATCTGCAGAAATAGTTATGCACTTGGCTGCAGTCCGTCCAGCCCTTCCCCCCGAAATCCTTATTTTCGGAGATATTTTGCATTGAGTCCAGCTCTGGCCCCTGTGTTCAGTCGTCTGCCAAGAACAGTGTTTGCACGACGCTTCAGGCTCATGGTCGGCTGCACACAACCCCACGCGACATGCTCCAGGCCAGTTTGTTCTTTTTTTATTTGCCCGATATCTTTCCTCTCTGTCCCTTTTAATGTGTTCTCATTCCAAGACGTTTTTATTTGCTCAGACAGAGTCCTGGAAGTGTTAAACCTGGCATGGTGGAATCCAAATGAGGAGCGGCCTGATGCCTCGGCTCTCCTGAGGCTCTTTGGGTTGACGCTGTTTGTGTTTTCCTGTTGGCTGCCTTCTCCTGATTCTTCTCAAGCTGTCCATGGTTATTAAGATTATAAGTTGAAAGTTTTAGGAGACAAATAGACATTTTCCCAGAGCATGGGGACAGCTTTGTGGCACCAATCACCAAAAATATTACAAATGTGAGCCAACACTTTTTTTTTTTTGATAGTCTTGCAGTTAAAGGTGCAGTCACTGATTCTGGAGAAAGATTGTTGATATTTGAACTCAACAGCCAAACAAATACAGACATCTTCCTTCAGCGCTCTTTCAGAAGCTCCGAGCCTAAGTTCATGGATGAACTTAGATATAGAGATATAGAGATGAACTTGTATATTAGATATAGAGATATACCCCCCCCCTTGTCCTGTGATTGGCTGGAATAGTGTTGTGCAACTCGGTCTGAGCCACTTTCTTTGTTTCCCCCCATTTACAGAGCCAGAGCTGTTTGCAAACACCACTTTTTCCAGCACATGCAGAACAGACAGCTAGCAGAACATGAGTAGATATTTGACAAAAAGTGCATTGGATTAGAATGGATGACTGCACCTTTAATATTCACATCAAACATCAGAATGTGGAAAAATGTGATCTCATGTGATTTTGAGCCCGCTCGGTCCCCACATGGTCGTTGGTACCAAACAGGATGGTTTGAGTATTTCAGAAACTGCTGATCTTCCTTGATTTTCACATACAACTGCGTCAAGAGTTTACTCAGAATGCAGAAAACAAAAACACGTGAGCAGAAGTTCTGTTAGTGGAAACACCTTCCTGAATCGAGAGGTCAGGGGAGACTGGCCAGAACGGTTCAAGCTGACAGGAAGTGTCTGAACAATATCTGAGGGTCAGATTTACTAAAGGTTTGCACCTCTTTTGGTGTTAAAAATCCACTGTTGGGATTTACTAAAGACTAAAGTTAGTGCCAGACCACTTCTGTGTGGACACAGTTATTCTTCTGACTGGCCTTATGTTTGTAGGAGTTTTCCTTTCAGACTACAAAATATGAGGTACGAGAGTATTAATATAAATCACACAACATGATTTAATAAATGGTAGACGCGTTGATAATTACTGAAATAATCCGGCTGCATCTGCGTTCATGAATTCACACATTATTAGAACTGGCCACTTGCATCTGCAATTCTTTTTTATTGCGGCCTCACAAAGATTCGCAGACTTTTATTTTGCCCTGCTTAGTACATCTGGCCCTTTGTGTGTACAGCTCTATTACCACACATACAAATTTAGCTTCTACACTACTGCATTCAGGAGGCCTTTTTGAGCACTTCAGCTGAACGTGTCGGAAGGGTTTTTGAATCTTGCGTCGACGGTGTGTACGATAACAAGGAGGTTATCAATTAATTATAGAAATCATATCATTTTATAACTGGCAGTTGGTTTCCTGATAGAGAACTATGCCATTTGTTTCATTTTTTCAAAAATGAAGTTGAGAAAGGATAAGTCACTGTCTTCCGAGACAAAATGTGTATTTTAGTTTTTAATCAGTTTAATGCATTTTTTGCATCTATTAATATTTCCGTTCTAAGCCTGCTCCTCTCGCAAGCCAGACATTTCATTAATAAATGAGGCTGAGAACTGCTGTTTTCCCAGAAAGAGTCGAGTTCACACACATGGCAGATAGCTAACCACGGAACCTTTTCTGTAGTCCATCTGCAAAAACCCAAATGGATCTTGTTTACTCACCAATAACTTGTTCATCCAAACAGACGTGCATAAACACGGAAGTGCAAAGAGCCAATTAAACTGCACCCTTCATGATTCTCAAGCTTGTTGCCAGAAAAGTGTCAAAAAGAGATTTATAGGACAAAAAGACGTTTCCAAGAAAAAATCCTTAACTTTTAAGCTTATGAACGGGTAAAAATTAATTTCATTATTTTTTTGTGAACAATATTTATTAATATTAATTATCTCTATTAATATTATATTAATATCTACTAATGTTAATCATCTATTTATTTACAATTTGTTTTACAACTACCTATTTTTACAGACTGTATCTTTCATTTCCATTTTAAAACATTTATGGCATTCAGCAGACACTGACGTATGGAAGTGCTTTGTAGTCGCGCTCAAAAACACATTTTCATGCTAGTTCATGGGGTCAGGGACTAAAAGTGTCATCTGCGTAAAAAAAATAAAACCCTGTTGGGGATGTTAGTAAAGTAGGAAAAGAAAACAAGACGAGGATTTTTTAAAATAATATACAAAAGCATGTGATTAGTGAAGAAGTAGGTCTTTAGTCTTCTTTTGGATTATTAGTTTCCTTTATAAAAATGGGATATTAGCATGATATTAGTATGATGCTATACATAAATAAACTGAGGAAATTTCTACAGGCCTGGAACCAGCTAATAATTAAAAAAAACAACAACCCTGAGGTTTGAAGCGACTAGAGAAAGATAGTGATGCCACGATGGTTTATTAGGTCTTGGATATTTTTGGTGATTTGGCAGTGCAGCATGTAGTCAGCTAGCAATCTAGCAAGGCATAAAATGGTGTTAGCATGCTAGTATGGCTGGGGTTTCACAGGGATATATATAAGCAATATCACACGAGAGGGAATGCGGTTGTACTTGAATATCAGCATCAGTTGCAGGCACGAGGTCGGAGGCCGAGTGTCGTAGCTAATCACAGCCGTGCTGAAAATCAGTACAACAGCATGACCTCGAGTGTCATACTGCTTTTTATAACAGATCTATAAGCAACAATGTTGAATAAGTGTCGTCTTGCACATAATATGGCCAAATGTTGTTTATTTTTGTTCTGCTAGCAGAAATACATCCTAAAGAAGCCACACTCACTTTATACCACGACATCTTGCTGGCTAGCTAGTTCACATCGTACATTGCTGTTAAAGGCGCTACGATAAAATCAGCGTCCCTTCTTCTCTTCGTCTTCATCTGACAGGCTTTCATATCCGTAGTCAAAAGTTATCCTGAAAATATCATTTGCCATTATCCGCTGAGGATGTCACTAATGCTCTGTAGAAACTGTTTCAAAGTAGTGGATTTTTGCATGGATGAGTGGAGTGATACCCACAGTGTGAATATAATGTAAATATATATAAATGTTCTTTATAAACCATGCTTACTGGAGGGGGAACACATGAAATCACATTTAAAAGTGGTTTCCACAAAAATCTTTTTTTTTTTTCTATATTCAGAACCAGAAATCTCTGTATGTAGATGCCGTCATCGTTCCTAACCCTATTTACAAGCCGCAGTTCTGAAAACGTTGCTAACTGCAAGATTTACTTCATAATTTATTTTGAGAAATGACTATAATTTATAACAGCCTGTGGTGTTTAAGTAAAGAAAGAACCGATTTTCACCTTTCGAAAAAGACCTTTTTTCTGTAAAAGTCTTTCTCTTGAGAGTTTCTTTATCGTAAAAAAAAAAAAAATTCTAACATCATCCAAGGACTAGATGTTTTTGTTTCATTTCCTATGCAAATTTGAGCAGTGGACTTTTTTTTTTTTTTTAACATTGCATAAAAAATACCAGCAATTGACAGCCAAAATTTGATTGTCATATCAGTTGCATTCAAACATAACCTTAAAAAAATGACCTTTTGCCTTTAGATCATCTTTAATCAAAGATGTCTTTGGGAGATATTTTAATATAATCACATTACATTTTGGCTAAAGCTAAAACCTTTCTCTAATCCTAAACTAACCCGTTTCAGTAACGTTGGGTAAATTAGTGCTATAATGTCACCTAAAACTAGAAAAAAGCTGTAAAATGTTCACAAAGGATGTGTGTCAGCTTTTACTTTACACTGCACTCATTTGCCTAAAGCGATCAAGTCACGTTTTAGAAAAGCTTGAACAAAAACAAGCCATATAAATGTGCAAATGTGACTCATTAACTGATTGCGTCCAATCTTTTTATGATTTCCTGCTGGTTTAAGATAAAGCTCAACATCTTTGGATTTGATCAAAGCACTTGGGGTTAGCTGACCACTTAATAAACATGCATCATGTTGAATATGTGAACAAATGTGAAACACTTTCATGTTCCTTTATTCTCCGCTCTTAAGTTTTTGTGTAAATATCGGCCTGCAGTCAGTGAGCTTGGTGGGAGATCAGCCTCATTAGTAGTTCATTATATGAGCACGGCTTTATTTAACTTGTTGTTATTCCCAGCGTCGCCCTTCACAATGCTCACATTTGAAATATGCCGGTCTGCTTTGTGTACATGAAATGTGCAATCAAGTGTTTTATAATACTGAGAAATTATAATTACCAAATTCAAATGTCCATGTTCGATATATTTCTGTGTGTTTGTTTCTAGAGAGCAGTGTTTTTCTTCTTTTTAAATTAATCAACAGTATTTTAAACAAGCTGTGGTTTGGTTTAGCCACTGAGATCAGAAACAAAGCCTTCAAAAATAATCAGCAATAACTTTTAGTATGCAAAAAAAGTGTAAACACTCCTGGGGAAATATTTCTCCAATGCAAGTGAAAGTTGTTCAGTCAGATTTGCACTCGAGGTAAAGTACTGGAGTACATGCTTTTAAAGCATTCAAAAGTACTTTTCTTTTTTAATTTCTTTTTAACATTTTCATGTTTAATGTTTTGAATGTTAGCTTTTTAATGTCAACAGATTGTATCTTTGCTTAGTTGACAAGATTAAAGCACAGATTTCTGAAGAGACTTCGGTCAGTAACGTAAATTCAGCATTTTCGCTAGCTTGCTGTTAGCGTGCGTCACACAGGACCCGAGCCCAAATCCATAAAAATCGATAAAAGTCATCTGACCAGCCATAACATAAAAAGTGCAACTATTAAAAGCACAGACAACTTCATTTAAAATATTTATCTGGAATTAAGAGCATTAGGAGCAGTGGCTCTACTCTGAGCCCCTCCCGGATGACTGAGCTTCTCACCCTATCTTTAAGGGAAATTCCAGACACCCTGCGGCGGAAACTCATTTCCGCCGCTTGTATTTGCGATCTTGTTCTTTCGGTCACTATCCATACCTCATGACCATAGGTGAGGGTAGGAACATGGATCTACTGGTAAATTGAGAGCTTTGCTTTACGGCTCAGCTCCTTTTTCACCACGACAGACCGATGCAGAGCCCCCATCACTGCGGACGCCGCACCGATCCGCTGGTTTTCAGAGAGCTGAAGATCAAAACCCGATGAAGCAAACAAGACAACATGATCTGCAAAAAGCAGTGACCCAATCCTGAGTCCACCAAACTGGACCCCCTCTACGCTTTGGCTGCGCCTAGAAATTCTGTTATGAAAAGTTATGAACAGAATCGGTGACAAAGGGCAGCCCTGGCGGAGTCCAACTCTCACTGGAAACGGGTTCGACTTACTGCCGGCAATGCGGACCAAGCTCTGACACCGGTCGTACAGGGACCGAACAGCCCTTATCGGCGGGTCCAGTGCCCCATACTCTCGGAGTACCCCCCTCAGGGTTCCCCGAGGGACACGGTCGAATGCCTTTTCCAAGTCTCCAACATTTACAAAAAAGTAAATACAGATACTTTAAAAATGTACTTAAGTACAATACTCAAGTAAATGTAACTTTGTTACTGTCTACCCCTGATAGGTTTGCACACACACACACACACCAGTTTCCTCATGGAATATCTGTGATTTCGATAAATGCAGTAGTGACTACATTTGGAAAGGCCTCTCTGGACAGAGCTGAAGGTAATGAGGCTGATAAAAGCACTCACCTATCGAGCATGGCTTCCTATGATTACACCGACCCTGTAACAATCCTATCAGATATTATTATAGCCCCATTGGCCCTGTCAAACTGTGCAGTCTGTACTGTAGACACGCACTGCTTAGGCAATGTGTGGTGAAAGAGGCAAGTTTATTACAGGATAATCGTACTATGAGGTTATATGTGCATGTGAGTTACATGACACCGTGGGCTCTATTGCCATGAACATGTATGCGGTGATGAAACGATAGGAGCGTTTCCATATTCGAAATGATTCAGTGTGTGAGTGATAGCTGGTAATGTTGGGGCAAATTCCTGCACTGACAGGCCGATGACTGGATATTGAAAAATGGAAGAGCTTCATGTTGCTCACAGAGCACCACTTTCATTTCACAGGGGTCATGGCACCAATTTTTAAAACCATCGCTTTATTTACTCCGTGGTGGTAGTAGTAAAGGTGGACAGGCAATCTGCACCGTGTATCAGACAAATGAGAGGACGAGTCAGCTGATGGAAACAGTGGAAAATTGTTTTCTCTCTCTCTCTCTCTGTCCTTTTTGTGATTTTTTTTTGGCTGGTACAGCGAAAGTTCATCATCACCGTCATTTAACACCTGAGATTTTGCTCTGTGTTCAACTGATGTTTCACCTTGTGTCACATCACCAAAGTAAATAAGGCATGAAATGCTAAAAAAATAAAAAGGCTCAAAGTTTTTTTTAAAAAGCTCCATTGCTACTCTTAGAAAAACCTGTGCTTTCATTCTCTGGAGAAAATGTTAGACTGTATTCAGCAAGCTTGGCAGGAACACTCAATCTCCCATCATTACTTCATTACTGAGTCATTATTCAGCACAGAGTATTTGTTTGACTTGGTGTTATTCACAATATTATCCTTTCTTCTATCCTTCTATACAGTGTGGCTGTAGAGTTTATATAACAGTGACGGGATTATCATATAAAGTATCATGCCATTTGCTCAGAAACAACAAAGTTGGTTCATCAAGGGAAAAAAGCCTACATTTTTATACCAGGCAATAAACCTGGCACAAAGAGAAGTTATATATTTACATCCTGTCAGAGTCTAACATGTAGTCGAGACTATTTTTAGCCTTGTGGGGATGCCGAACACAATTTGATTGACATGAACCTCATCACAGGAGCTTACCAGTGCCATAATGACACAGAATACCAAAGGGGTCTACAAAGTCCAGACATAGGTTACCTGGCCTGAGAGTTCTCTAAGTGTCAATGAATGTTGCCCACATTGCAGTTTTTCTTTTCACCTGATGGTGGCAGCAGACTGTCGTAACCTAGGTAGCTAAGTTGCAAGCACCGGTTTTTCTCCAACTACACCCATAAATGAATTTACTGAATGATATTTAGTCGTGGCTACAGACAGAAAAGCACAATGTTATCAGTCAGAAGGGCGATTTATAAAAAATAACCAACTGGAAACGAGAATACTTTTTTTTTTATCAAGAGCCAGAGCACATGAGAGTGCCTCATATGTCAAGAGAGGAAGGAATTTAATTTCACGAGATGTTATAAAACAAATCATGGACAAAAAATATTCACAGGATGAGAGGTATCCTGGCAGGAAACACTATAGGGTATATACACAGACATTTGTATACATCAGGAAACTAGCTTTTCAGCGATATATAATGTGACGTAACTGTACGGAGTGGGCGGAGTTTATAGCTTATATCAAAGTTGCTAACTTACAGATAATGCGGTAATCATGAGTGGACAAAAATTGTGAAATTAACACTTTTCTGTTGCTTTTTGTTTCCTTTTTTTTTTACAATTTAAGAAAAGACATTATAGATACAATTTATTTTTTTTAAAAAACTGAGAAATGATCCATGTGATAACAATTGTTTCCACCTGTAGTGTCTCTTATGAGTATAGAATATGGGACAAAATACAATTAATGAATAATGTAAAAACAAAATGGTGTAAAAATTGGTCCAAAAATGATTTTAAGGAAAATCATGAGACAGGATGATCATTCTTATAAAATCTGAGAGAATGCCGTCCTTACAGCTTTCTTTGCATTACACCAAGCAGAAGAATGGAGGAAGAACAGGAGAGCACAAAGTGAAAAACTGTGTATTTTCAAAAGCACAGCCCCAGGGTGGCCAAAAAAAAGTTGTACGCTGTACCTTATCACTCTGGAAATCTTCCTAACACTGCTACACCGATCTGTGCTGCTTTGCCAAGCAAGAAAAATGTTAAGTGACAGAGGGTCAGGGACTGACAAGCCCATTCAGTGGTATACAGGTGCTGCAACAACGAGGTGCTACAGCAACAATAACACACTATAATGTATTTTCTTGACATTCAGTCGCAACACATTTCACACAACCACAACACTAAGAGTGAGCTAAAAACACAAATCCATCTGAAAGAAACACAATACTTAACCAAACCCCCACTGCCATTTCCTGATAATGGTGAGCAAGTCAGATTGTCTGTGTCTTATGTTGAGTCAGACAGGGACTAGGCTGAGCATTCGGAGGGATACTGACAAGAATAGAAATGAAAGAGTGCCAGAGGAAAAGGAGCATCATTTAGCAGAGCCAGGGAGTGCTGGGTTTTTCCTCTCCTCTTCTTCCTGTGAAACAGGCCGCGGCTGCATCTCAGGCTGCTTGCTGTTTCATTATGACGAGGCTTGGGGCTAAACGCAGCCAAGCATGGCAAATATCCTATCACACATATCCAAGCACACACCAAATAAATCATTTTATTCATTCCATCACTGGTAGATATGTTTCCTCCATAAAGCAGCATCGGAGTGAGCTAACAAACAGACTTGCCTGTATAGCCACAGAGTATCATTCTACCTTAGATGAAATACGCAAACAAAGCATGATTCTGCCATTGTACCAGATGCTGAGAACTCTGCTTGTCATGCTTCTGCAGTGTGACGTGTTTGGCAGATTTTAGACAAAATGTTCAGATGAACTGGTGTGTTCAATGCAGGTAGGAGACAACGACAGCTGTAAATCTGGTAATTAGGTTTTACATAATGATGCTTTGGTTTTAAATTATGGAGCGCAATCAGGCTTACTCTATTAGTTTAGCATTAAGAAATCCTCTGCCCCTGGTACATTTTAATTTGTATACAGTTGCAGTCAGAAGTTTACATACAGTCATCATGGACATGAATGTCATGGCAATATTGGACTTTCGGTGATTTCTTTGAACTGTTCTTTTTCTGTGGTAGAATAACAAATAATAAAAAAAAATTTTGGTTCACACGTCTTCATTTATTTTGGTTTTCTGAAATCAACATAGGATTAAAAACACACATACAGTACAACCGATATTTATATTGTCCCTTAGCGAGTTTCACCATGACCAAAGATGCTTTTGGTAGCCATCGACAAGCTTCTGCAGAATTCAGGTTGGATATGTGACCGCTCTTCCCGGCAGAATCGGTAGAGTTCAGTTTGATGTGTGTGTTTCCTGAACAGACCTGATTATTAAGCACTGGCCACATATTAGCGACAGGGTTGAGGTCAGGACTTGTTTTAAGTTGAATATTTCCCTGCTTTATCCACAACCAGCTCTGATGTGTGTTTGGGGTCATTGTCCTGTTGAAACGCTCAGTTGTGTCCAGGTTTCAACTGTTTCAATTTGAGGTTCTTCTGAAGAGTTCTGAAGTTCTTCATTATTCCAGCCACGTTGTGCAGTGCAGCAGTTCCACTGGCAGTACAACAGCCCCAGAGCGAGATGCTACATCATCATGCTGAACTGTGGTACAGTGTTCCTCTGTAACTCATTGTGGCCAAACAACTCAATCTTTGTCTCATCTGACCATAAAACTTTCCTCCAGAAGGCTTTCTCTTTGTCCATGTGCTCAGCTGCAAACTTTAGGCGAGCTTGAAGGTGTGGATTTTGGAGCAGGAGCTTCTTTCCTGGACGGCAGCCTCTCAGTCCATGGAGATGTAAAACTCGCTTGACTGTAGACAGTGTTCCACCTTGATGGTTCCTGGGTTGTTCCTGACCATCCAAACCAATTTCCTCTCAGCTGATGGTGTCAGTTTACTTCTTCCAGCCCTTGGCATAGTTGCTACACCTCCCACTTGAATATATGGAATGAAACTTCAAAATATGGATATATATATAAGCTATCCCTGATTCCATTTATCCTGACTAGATTCCCAGTCCCAGCTGAGGAGAAACATCCCCAGAGCATGATGCTGCCTTTTTCTTTGGGTGATAAGCTGTCTTGTTGTTGTGCCAGAAATGTCTTTACAAATTATATGTAGAAAGTTCTACTTTGGCCTCAATAGACAATACAACATTTTGCCAAATGGTTTGGGGTGATTTAGGTAGTGAATGGATCAGTAAAGAATATGAGAGACTGTTGTGATGAGCAGAGCGTGATCAGTAATTGCCAGTTGCCTAAACGTGTATGAAATATATACAGGATTACCATACTCCATCATGAATTTTGATTGGAACGTTCTTTTAAAGAGAAATGTAAACATTTCTCAGACAATGATCTGTTCTTCCGCCTCTTCAGAATATTATTGAACGTTAATAGAAATGGCGACCACTTCGGCAGACATGACATCACGGCGGGCTTGATGTAATCTGTTTGTTTTTATGAAGGGTTATTGTTACAAGCAAAGCACACAGACACGCACAGGCTCCTCAGTATCTAAAGCCCAGCTAAAATAATGGGCTGGGTGGAAAGCATTCGTGTTGTAGAAATGTGGACAGGGAGCGAGAGAGGGCTGCTAGACTGAGAGGGCACATGTCTGAAATTGACAGGCGGAATCAGCATGCGGGGACGGAAAATATCAGGGGGCTTCTTCCTTTAAAGATAATTTACTTCTGCTGAAGAACTGTACAGTCTGACACCCCGGCGTGTGCAACAGTGAAAATTGAAAAGTTCTATTTCTCTGGCGAGCGCTGAGCGGATGTAACTCCACCAGGACTGCTGATGACACAAGAAGGCAATTCTTCTAGCAGTTTAAGCCATGTTTCCTGCTGCCTCCCTGTAGATCGTGCAAGCGCTAAAAAAAAAAAATCTACTCAAACCCCGCCCACCAATCCCTTTTTCCACGCTCAAGCAATAAAATAAATACAACAAGGCATGCACAGGCTAAATGGGAAAAAATCAGATGAAAAAAACAATAACCGTTAGGCTAGAATTTCCTGTCATTGTCTTTTCAAAATCAATTTTGCAGCCAACAGAGATCTAATCCTGCAGTGAGTCGGCGTGTGTCACCAATGATTTTTACGTCGGTGTCAATAAAAGTCGTTTAAAATTCACAAAATCCCATCCCAATGTGATGACATTTAATACATTGTTGGGAACGTGATGCAATCAAACCAATAATCCCTTAATTGAATTACTCATTTCATGAATTAATTAACAAAAGCAGCCTTATGATATTTGCTGCTTGAATATTAAATCAAGGGTGAGCTTCTGGGAACAGGTATTCATCTGAAAAAAATGACATGATGATTAAGGAACCCCCTGTGAAAAGAGTATCTGGTACACTCATTTCATGCACATGTACGAATTTCAGACGTTTGGAGGAACAAACCTTGAAGCAGTGTCCCAGAAGACATCTCATCGTCAGTGTACATGTCTATAATCCACTTCACATCAGAAAAAAAACACTGCTCTTGTTTACCCAGCCTTCAGAAAAAACGCGTCTCTGCAGTGCTGCTGCGGCCTACTTTATAAACCCCGACACTTCTCTGACTCCATCCAGGAGATCGGCAGTTCTAACAGCAGCAGCAATCAGTCAACACATTTACAGGTATTTCACCTCATGATGATGTAATGTTGAATATTTTAATTTCCATCCATCCAGCCATTATCTACACCGCTTTATCCGTCTGGGTCGCGGGGAAGCTGGAGCCAATCCCAGCATGTTGGGGCGAGAGGCGGGGTACACCCTGGG
>JAQMYM010000023.1:29947517-29958092 GCA_030014255.1 Parauchenoglanis ngamensis
TGTGTGTGTTGGGGAAGGGGTGCTTGGGGGGGGATCGATGCAAATGAAAGTGCAAACTCTAAACATGTTACTGAATTCTATTAATGCAGCAAAATTGCTTCCAGGGCAGTGAATATTGAACTTTCTTCACCACACAAAGCCAGGCTCACACCTCCCCCAGGTGAATATGCTCCTCGGTCAAGTGCAAGAGATTCAATTAATTCTATACATTCAAAAGAAGGTGGCCTTACTTTGTTGTACGTGAGATAGTTACTGAAAAAGGAGGCAGGAGATCAAAGCGCAAAATTAGCAAATTCATCTGCCAATAGAGCGAGACGCATGAAGTATGAAGTATATTTAGACATCCACTACTGAGAAAAAGACTTTTTTTGTTTTTCTGTAATATTTTTCTTTTAAGTAGAAAGATTTAATTTCATTACATTTGAAGGCATCTTTTCTTTACGGTCTTTCTTTGCACGTCTAAGACTTTTTCACAGTACTGTAGATGACTGTAATAGGAGACTATGAGATACTAGATACATGTGATTAAAATTTAATTTGTTAATTTGAAGTATTCGTTGAGATTCTTTTCTGGCAATGATGCACAATATCACCAAATATTTTTTTTTATTAATAATCAGTTATACTCTACATCACTGTTAATTTCCTTCACCAAAAGAAAACATTGAGGAATTTTGAAAGACATCAACGTTTTTATATCATCATCATCATTAACGTCACCATGATCATGATAGGTCATGATAAGATTTACAGACTGGAAGAAAAAAAAAGACATCTTAGCAAGTTAAAATATCTTGAATATAGTCAAAATGATCTAGCAGTTCCTATTAGAAGGTTACCAAATCTGAGATTATTAAACCTATTTCTAGACTGGAACCAACTTATTCCAACATCTCTTGTCAAGTATAAGTGATCTGTCCATGCAGCAAGATAATTTCACTAGTATTGAGTCATTTTCTCCTCAAATTCAGTTTTCAGGTTTTTTTTTTTTTTGCAGTACATTTACTTCAAATGTCAGTACTTTATAATTACTAACATATTTTTAAGGTACATGCATAACTAAAATGTCTATCTATCTATCTATCTATCTATCTTAAATAGGCTCCCCACATTTATTTATTTGTTTGTCTGTTAATTTATGAATTAGCAGATCATTGCCAGTCTTTGGGGTCGAGTGTGCTCTTTTTTGTTCCTATGAATGGATTTTCCCGTCCTTTTATATCTCATCCCTCCGTACATGTCCTCCAAGATGGTTCTGAATTAAACAGCTTATTATCATTTCATACATTAAAGCAAGCTGCCCCTCAGGAGTCTGAGCTACTGCAGGGGCGCTATTAGCACATGGGCCTTTATATTAATTTGTCCATTGTCAACTAAGGATTCATTAGGAAAAAAAAGGTAATTACAGATTTTAATTAGAGTCTGTGTGCTGACAGCTTGTTTGTTATCAGTAAGTCCATCCTGTCATTTTACGGATTATTTTCTTTGACTTGGACTAGCATTGTTTACTGGTATCAGTGTGACCACAGAGGCTGAAATGTTATTAATTTGGTTCTAATAGCTCTGTGCAATTAGGGTCTTTTTTCCCTACACTATTGTCAAGTCTTAAAAATGTGATATTTTGTTATCCTTCTAACTCACACTGATTATAGAAGTTTGGAAATGTTCTCTCCGTTCCAAAATCGAATGTACCATTCAGCTTGATAGCACAGCGCCCTTGAATGCTCCATTGTGATTCGTTTTCTTTATAACAGCATGGCTCTGACAATAGAGTTGGCGGTAATTAAAAACATAGGTTTACATGAATTTGCTCTTTCTAATACATTATTGTTTCCATAGCAACAGCATTCGCAGGGACTACTATGGTGGATAATCTAAGGCTAGTAAATATGGCGAGCCTTTCAGTAAGGAGATGTTTATTAACTTTTATAGATGGTGTCTGCACTGCACAACAGACGAGGTTGCTCTTTCACGTTTCTCGATATCTTAAGAGCTGCATTTTATTTTGCTTATTACCTTGAAGAAAGAGAAAAAAGCGAGCTTGGTTTGTAGCTGCTGTAACAGAAGTGAGAACAGGAGCTAAGTAAATGTTACCGTTAGCTAAATGTTTCACAAGATTAAATGTAGCTATAAACACTTAAAAAGCATGATGCGTTATTCATTAATAAATTTAAAAAATTGTAATTTCTGGGCAAATTAAGAGGAATAAAACACTCCAGGACAGTTATGGTAAAATAATGTGTCATATCATCCCATCACTGATTTCTTTTCCTGTAACAGCACACCCTGTGGGGCTTTACTCATTACACAGCATACTATATTATTCTGTCAGGTGTACAATCTAAATTAAATACTATACACTACCATTTAAAGGTCTAGTTTAATGAAAATGTTTGGAAATAGCCCTTGGCTAGAGCGTTCCTTTAGCTGTGTTGCCTTTAGCTTTAAACAAAACCATTTATTCTAAAATGGTATTTATCTTTGCTTATGTAATTGAGATGTTTTGGTGTCTTTACTCTCAGTTCCTGTGTTATACTGCGCTAAGTGTTGATGAGAGGACTGTAACATCCAGTGTTATTTGCTGGTTCGTTTTTATTTATATATTTATTTTCTGTTTTTCGTTTTTCGGCTGTGCACCACTCATTCATTAATCCATGCACGGCCGGAGCAGCAGCAATAACTCAGGAAGGATAATAAAAATGCACAACAGTTTGCAAACTAGAATTCCAGGCTTGTTTAGTAAAGCTATATCTCAATTAGTTGTTTCAACTATAGTGTCTTTTTGCACCCAAGAAAGGCACGACTGGAATATTTCAGATCAGACAAACACAGATTGCATGCACTCTGAGGAAGCAGAGTCAAATATTAGCAGGTGATCCTGGACACCGATGCTTCACAAATCAATAAAACTTCACAGAAATCCTGAATAAGAAGCATAACGAGAAAAATGGAAGGGCTTGAAGATGCACAGTCCCGGAACAGAGTGCGGCGATCTTTGATTGGTGACGAGCATGAGCATGCATGTATAATGGATTCGCCCACAATAAGTTCTTTAAATGAATCCATTCCTGAGGATAAAGCCATTACCGTTTATATATGGCACTGTGTGGGCAGGTTATTATTAGTTCAGTTGTTTTTATTTGCTTAAATGAACAAGTCTTGCATAAGCGCCAAGACTCTTTGGCTATGACAGCAATCTGCACGTGTGTGTGTGTGTTCATAAGATGTGCTTTTAATTACCTTTCAAAGTTCTGCACGTTATTGCCTCTCCTTTATACTTTCTATAGTACTTTCTGCATTCAAACATTTAACTATTAGGGATCATCAGTGATTGGACAGACCAGATTTCAGGCTTCTTTCATTAGACTGATGTCTTTCAGTGATAGACAGGGACGGTTTGGTTCTCCAGTGAACTCAAGAAAGATTTTTTCCTCCATTCATTTGACCTTTCCTTTGTGAAAAGACAGAGATTGCTTTTAAGCTGTAAATCTGGCTAAACATCTACAGCTGGAAATTGTTCTGGATGCGTTTCTAATTTTTCCCTTGGTAATCAATCCCCTCGATGCCCTAATGGCCTTCTGTTTTGTAGAAATTAAAATAGCTGTTGGAAGTGGTCCATTCGTAAAATCAGTGGTGCTTTATAATATAATAGTATTTGCCCTGTATATTTCGCCACTGTTGTGGCTCACACTCAAGGACAATTCTTACTCTGGAAATGGATTCAGACAGAAATTTAAAAAACTGTAATACAATAGCACTATCATTTTAAAAAAGAAGCCAATTATAAAAAACGGCCCAAATGTTTGACCTTCAGAGCAAAACAGCTCCATGAGAGACAGTTACATGGATATGGATTTTTTTTTTACTAAGTCTGAGTTCTTCAAGGGTTCATTAAATAAGTAAGGAATCTTCGCTTCTTGGAAAGGTTCTTCTCTCCTCCAGAGGGACAACCAAAGAACCATATAAGGCTCTGTAGTGGAAAAAAAAGAGTTAATTTGTGCTACATGGCTTGGATGTTGATTTATATGGACTCAGATATAGAGATTCAGTTCAGCAACCGAATAAAACAATAGAAGGAGACTCACGTTCCGTCGGAGTTCCGTTGTTTTACTACAAAACATATCGGCCATTCCAAAAAAAACATGGGGTCAGGAGTGAGATTTGAACCCACGTCTCCATGTGGAGAACAAACACGCCTAACAATACAGGTTCTAAATTTTCTAGGCGAGTAAGGGAGGTTAGATGAGGTAAATCCTATAAAAGAACAGTTTTGTTAAGAACAGAGAAACAATTGGGTGATGTATGGTTATGTCTATAAATATTTAAACAGTGACACAGTAATATGTATTTAAGCTGTCTACAACAATATATTGGAAATTAAATTAAATAATACATTTCAGACTTTCAGCTTTAATTTGAGAGTATTTACATCCAAATCGGGTCAATGGTGTAGAAATTACAGCACTTTTTATATTTGGACCACCATTTTTAAGGGACCAAAAGTAATTATATAATTGGCTGCTCAGCTGTTCCATGGTCAGGTGTGTGTTATTCCCTCATTATTTCACTTACAAGTAAGCAGATAAAAGGTCCAGAGTTGCTTTCAATTTGTGGCATTTGCATTTCGAATCTGTTGCTCTTAACTCTCCATATAATTTCCAAAGAGCCGTCAGTGCCATTAGGCAAGGCATCATTAGGCTGAAAAATCAAAACAAACCCATCAGAGAGGTAGCAAAAAAACATTAGTGTGGCCAAATGAACTATTTGGTACATTCCTAAAAAGAAAGAACACACTAGTGACTCAGGAAAACCAAAGGCCAGGTAGACCAAGGAATACTGTGGTGCATGAGAGAAGAATTCTTTCCCAGGTGAAGAAAAAAACCCTTCGCCGTTGGCCAGATCAAGAACATCCTCCAGGAGGCAGGTGCATATGTGTCAAAGTCAACAATCAAGAGAAGCGTTCATCAGAGTAAATACAGAGGCTTTACCACGAGGTATAATCTATTGGCAAGCCTCAAAAACAGAAAGATCATATTTGAGTTTGCCAAAAACATCTTAAAGAGCCTGCACAGTTCTGGAACAACATCCTATGGACAGATGAGACAAAGATCAACTTGTATCCGAATGATGGGAAGAGACGAACATTAGGAGAAAGAAAAGAACTGCTCATAATCTGAATACCCACCTCGCCTTAAAGCGTGGGCTGCGTACGGCTGCCAACGGAGCTGGTTTAATTCTATTTATTGATGATTTGACTGCCGACAAAAACAGCAGGATGAATTCTGAAGTGTACAGGGCGATCTTATCTGCTCATATTCAGCCAAATGCTTCAAAATGGACGATAACCTGAAGCATAGTTCAACGGCATACTACCCAAGACTGCATTTCACTTGCTGAAGGCAAAACAGAAGGCAAAACACCTCAAGAACAAGCATGAAGTGAAGACAGCTGCAGTTAAGACCTGGTGGAGCATCACAGGGAAGAAACCCAGCATCTGGTGATGTCTAAGGGTTCCAGATTTCAGGCAGCCATTAACTGCAAAGGATTGATGCAACCAAGAATTAAAAAACTATTCCTGTTAGCTTGTCCAATTCTTACATCATTCACCTGACTTGAATGGAAAGGTAAAGCTGAAAGTCTGCAATTCGAGCACATAATTATAACTTAATTTCAATTTTTATACGTAAACGGCTAAAATAACAATAACTTTGTCAAAGTCCAAATTTTTTTAGACCTGTGTTTATCAGTGATCATCCAATAAGAATGACACAGAGCTTGTTTGACTGCTGCTAGTCAAGCACATTTGAAAATCGTAAATACCCACACTCATCAGTACAGGAAACAAGAGAGACAAAGCCAGGTTTGGCCAGACAGTGGATCCAGCCTCTGCGGAGTCATGTCTATCAGAAAGCGCAACCTTTGACCCATGACTTTCTGTCCATAAATGGTACTGCATCCATGAGCAGAGAGAGAAGAAATCAATATTGCTTTCAGACGGGGCAAACCAAAACTCTGCCTTATTTTGAGACCCATGAAGTTATTTTGAGTAAATCGAACTCACAGCAGCGTCCCACAACAGCTGTAGGTAATTAACTGTAAAGTTTCAACCTCCAACCAACGTTCGACATAACTGTCTTTCAAAAAGGGGCTTTAATAATTCAAATCTCTCGTCCGTTAGAGGCGTGGCTGTGACGTGTTTCAGAGATGTTAAATGTCTAGACTTCTTAGGAGACAGTTAAGGACAGTTGTTATTGCCGTTATTTTTGGACAATAGGCTAGCATATTAATGATGATGTGAACTGCACAATCCTGCCAGTCGGTAAAAGCACCATTTCCACATGCACACATTGTCTTTGGTTTCATTTGCATTAATATATACGCCACATAGTAACACACTGGACTAGAGAGTAAGCCTTTATCAATCTACTATACTGAAACTTAAATATTTAGTCAAGTTTGTCAAAAATACTTGGTCAAATTGGTCAAAAGAAGAAAGAAGAAGGAAAAAACCATGTCATTTGACACTATATGACATCTGGAGTTGTCACATTAGGGACAATGGCAATGATAAGCAGAAGAATGGTTCCATTTTTTCCTCATTAAAGGATCCTGTGCTACTGCAGAGGAATGTTGCAGCGAGGAATCTGACAGCCTGGGGACCGCAGCTCTACAGCAATAGCGGAGGTGAAATATTTAATTGAACACTCCGCTTCCTGCTCCAGTGATCACGGCTACTGCTGAAAGCTGTCACGAGCCGATCTTCTCTCTCTCTCTCTCTCTCTCTCTCTCTCTCTCTGCTGTCTTTTTTCCTGGGACCTGGCAACATAGTTTGCTAATTTGTGACTGTATAGCATTGAAAGCACATCACATAGGGTTCAGTCTGCACTTATCACTGCAAATGGAGCTCAAAGTGGTTTTTTTCCCCTTCATATTGAGGTGAATGTGGTTCTTTAGTTAGACAGGCCAAAAGATTCACTCTGTTTCACCTGCTGAGAACCAAAGAAGGGGCAAACTGACGAGATCAGTACCTTTTCTTCTCATCCTCCATTACTTGATTATGGCAGTTTTCCAGACAAAAAGTTAGATGGCCAGTGATCGTTTTCAATTTGGACTTTGCAAAGCAATCCACACCATTCCTCATTTGATAGCTAATCCGCTGCACCCGAGAGTGAAATCATTAAATACATTTGCTGCTGTGTGTTTAAGATAATAAATTGCATATAAATGAGTGTCACTTAGCCAAATGATACCATAAATATGCCAACCGTTAAATTGGGCACACCAGCTACTCGAGGCCTGGCTTATAAGTATGAGAAAAATTCTGCTCGTTAAAAAAAAAAGAAAAAGAAAAAAGAAGAAGAATCACCCATCACCCTGCAGTTCATGAAGTGATAGATGTTCCTTGAAATGAGTAGTCTTTAAGAGTTTCATCATGTTGGGTAATAAGCTTCTGAATTCGTAGGTTTCATTTGGTTTTATTATTCTCTTTCTTCATCATCATCATCCTCAACTGGTGTCAGCCTGACACGACGTGTGCAGAGCTAACGCATGTTTTAGCAATAACATGCCGGACATTAGCTGGAGTGTATTTTCTCATTTGTATTCATGTGAGGAATTCACTGATGTTCCTTCTTTCATCAGTCCAATTTCCTCTTTTACTTCAAACATAACAATGTGGGTTAGAAACGTGAGATCGTGTTCACGTTGCAAAAAAAGCTTTGCAGATTCCTGTTTAATTTTTTAACATGTAGTTCTTAATAGGTGAAGGATCTGTATTGCCCTGGTGCTAGATCCTGCCAAGAGGGGGAAGATTCATGGGTTAAACTGGTAATTGCTTTGGCCAGTTTGTACATGCTTCAGTGGCGAGGTTTTAACTGGGAAAAAAAGTGTACATGGGGAGAAGTCTGTCTGACGCTGAGATAACTCTCGTGTGCTGATGATTGATCAGTGATTGTGAGTGAGTGAGGTGTATTGGCTGTAATCGGTGTGTGAATAATGTTACTATAGGTGATAGCTAATTGTTCAATACAATATCATAAATAATATGAAATATATAAGTGTTCGATGTGATATCAATAGAATTCACACTAATCTGATGAATGTGCGACTATTCAGTGTTCATGTGAAGCAGAGTTGCTAAATTTTACCACAAGAGCCTCAGGGCATGTAGATGCATCATTTGTTTCCAAATTTCTGATGTGGTTTCTACTTAATAATAATCATTCATACAGATCACAGTCCCACCTACTTGCTTTCTATTGGCTCACACTGAGAATTCACTTCCGGAAGCAGACCTACCTTTCACATCCTGCATCAATTTCACTTCAGTGAACTGCCAGATTTTATTCTCATTTGCACTAAAAAGCAGAAAAGCCTCGTTTTCCCATATTATCCTACCTAAAGTGGTACCTATTTAATCTGTTGCACATAATTTTGTTAATTAAAGGTGCGCTATGTTGGATTTAGTTGGCTCTATTAGCAGAAATGAATACAATATTCATCAGTAGGTCCTCATTAGTGTATAATTCCCTGTAACTTGTAAACTTCGTAAGTTTAGAACGAGCCCTTTAGACCTACACAGGGAGCGGGTCCACCT
The DNA here is from genome assembly GCA_030014255.1 of Parauchenoglanis ngamensis. NCBI lineage: Eukaryota > Metazoa > Chordata > Actinopteri > Siluriformes > Auchenoglanididae > Parauchenoglanis > Parauchenoglanis ngamensis. Next base: position 29,956,114 of record JAQMYM010000023.1, read on the forward strand.
CTACGGAGCCGCCATGTTGCGCAGCTACAGTAGCCCAGAACGGACAAACCTCTAGAGAGCGCCTTCAGTGTTTCATGTTTGTGCAAGTGGCAGAATGAATCTGGAAGGAAGCGCCGAAAGGACAACAAAGAAGAAGAAAAGAATAAGAAAGAAGAGGAATCAGTGTTTGCTGGTGCTGGATAACAAGTTTGAGACCCGAAGTTTGGACAAATGGAGGATCGTACTTATTATTTAGCAATACTGGAAAAGCAAGGGAGTGTGAATGGAAGTATTTGGAAGTACGCTACAGCCACCGTACACAATAATCTAATAATACACGCTTGGAAAGGGGTGAGAGGAGCGTTCAGGGGGTTCTTGGAAAGAGAGGGGCGTTCAGGGTGTTGAATCCTACATTGAGGAGCTTTAAAGTGAGACACAGAGCTACTGAGAAAGCTGACCGGAACAGCTAGACGGAGATTCCTGACATTACTCATCATTCTCAAAACATTCATGTTTAGGCAAAGATTTGGAAAAAGAAAAAAAAAAAAAAAAAAGCAAACGGTTAACAAACAAGTTAAGATCTCCACCACCCAGACTTCACCTGAAGCATGCTGGGTAAACAGTCTTTCAACATCCAAAGTGTAATTTACCAGAAACTTTGAATTGTGCGCAGTGGTATCTGAGAGGATCAGACGGAGCGCTTCGGGTAAGAAACTCAAGCTGGGGACGCCACCAAACCGCTTTGATTGAATAACCGGAACGGTGACGAAACCGTGAGGCACAAAAGCCTGTAGCGTCTGAGGAACGCCGGGGGAACAAAGGAGCAGCTCTGCAGAAGAAAAGCCGCTTTATAATAGAAAGGGGTGTCGATGTTTTCGGAAATAACAAGAAGGAGATTTCGCATGGTGAGACCAGGACGTACACGTGTGGTCGTACACGCGGATCGCCTCCGCCTTCTGAAGCCGTGCGCCAATTCAATAGCGAAGGAAGCGAATGATCGAAAGAAAGAATGGACGCTGATTCGGAGCCAGATGGAAGAAAAGGAAAAGAAGGAGAAAGGCCCGTCTGCACAGCCACCTGAACGGTCCAGCAGGTCTATTCAGATGTCTTCCTATTGGGGGAAAAAAAAAAAACAATCTTGCACCAGAAAAAAACCACTCTATTGACTCCAGGCTTTATTGATTTCAGCCTGTTATCTTCGAACACACCCCACGCTATCCACATTCCACACCTCTTTATTCCTTAAAGACGACAAAAGTAAGCCAATTGTGATAGAAACATTTATTTGCATTTCTTCAACTAATCTTTAATACATGAATATCACACCAGCGCTGACGCAAACCTACTGTAATTACGAGCCTGGAGGAGACGCTCAGCAATGTCACCTTACGACGTTCTGTCTTTTATTTCATTTAATGATGTCTATTTTCTCCTGCTTCTGACTTTGTTTGAAGTCATTCTGTCTACGTGCTTTGCTCTAACCGCATACAAATCTTGTTCTTGTTTTGTCTACTGACTCATTTGACTTTTTGTTTTTAATCAAACGCTTCTTATGTCTTTGTGCCCATCTGTGCTGCTTACATTACTACCCCCTGAAGGGTTTCAGTATAATACCGCAGTTATATAATACCTAATGCTGTTTCTGTACACGGTCCACATTTATTTACTTATTAAACTACCTGTACTCTTTATATAACGCACTATTTTGGGGAGATTTGCCATTTTCTAGCGAAATCTAAATGGATAGTAGAGAATATATACCGTGTAGGGAATAAGGAGTAAGGCAGAGTCGTATCACCCCGTATTTATACCACAGCGCTGCACAGTTCTTGATTCTGATTGGTCAGAATGCGTTGATTAACATTGTAAAAGAGCAGCTTACAAGTTTCTAGCAAATTACAGGCACTCGCCAGTGGGCACCCGGGGCAGGTCGCCAGTCCACCACAGGGCCGACACAGACAAACAGCCACACACGCTCACATTCACACCTATGGGCAATT
>JAQMYM010000023.1:29970582-29994115 GCA_030014255.1 Parauchenoglanis ngamensis
CACTAACGCTCCTGTAGCTGCATGAACACAAATCCCCACAGCCGCGCTCCGACATCTAGTGGGAAGCCGAACAGCAGCGCGGAGCGCGTTATAACTGCACAGGGGGATAAATCTGGGACGGGGTGTTCAACACGCTCATATGGTGATGTGTCGGGGGTGCACATACTTTTGGTTATATAGTGTATATAAGTGTTCGCAGTTTCGAAGCCTTGATTTTTTAATCAACACACATCCCTAAAGCCGGTCTTAATAGCGTACTGGATTGCTAGGCACACGGCCGTGTTTTGACTGAGGCTAATGGTGGTTTAGCTGGAAGTGGCAAATAAAATGTATTCAAATCCATCTTTGCCTGTATGATATCGAAATCACGGTCATTTTCCACAGCATTTCTGTTAAACGGCCATTGATGTTTATTTTGTCTTTCTGCTTCTGTACTTTAATTCAGAGAAGTAACTCAAAACACAGCATTACTTCTATTGACACAGAGCAATTTCTCTACGGGGAAATGAATACGAGGAGTTCCTACCGCTGATTCTTCGCTTCATCATATGTGGAGGTGGGATTCTTTGCACTGCCTCCGGCAATCATTTAAAACAAATCACAGTCACATTTGTATGTAGTGTTTTTATGTTCTCCTGCGTCTATGAGTACATGTGTGAATGGAATATAGATCAGTTCCATTAAAGATGTTAGACATTAATAATGTTGGAGTAATAAACCTCTTATTCTGTTTGATTTTCACTTATAAGGTGAAATGAAAAACCACTTGATATATCCATTTTTTGTGTGTTTATCTGTTGCCTTTGGGGCGTCTTGTTCTGGTAGACAACATTTCTTTCATCATATTTCACATCTTAACAACACTCCCTCCTCAGTATCCTAGCAACTAGTACACATCTGTTGGGAGCGAGCTGGCCGTGGTATAAGTGTCGAAACTATCCTGCTTTGCCTTCACCTTGAGAAGTTGGAGGAAAAAAGCTGTTTGTGACAAAACACAAAACTGTTAAACTAGAAGATGCCACTACACACTATTGTACATTCTTCTATTCGAATGATGGCATATTTTCTGCACTCAACAGTCATAATTCTACACTTATATCAGTAAGAATGAATCCCAGTCAAGACCATTCAGGAATTTTTATCCAAGGCTTGTTGAAGTGACTGCATCAGGGAAACAAACTAAAACTAATATTTAGCAAGTTTGTGTGCATGATACCAAGAATTATCAAATTATAATGACGGCCATGATTTTAAAAAGGTCATGAGTGCGTCTGTTCGTAAATACAGGTCTGAGCGTCCCACATAAATCTTTTATATACTGTTACTGTAAATAACCCAGTAATGTGGCCTACAAACTGATTATTATATCACCTTCCTCATAATTATTTGATAGAATATTACAACTGAGGCGCAACTTTAAATTAAATTTCACTCAAGTTTCACTCAAACTCCCAGCGACAGCGAGACCTGACTACGTACTGCTTCTGATTAGCTTTAATGTAGTTACTTAATTCTTCCTTCTTACTGAATAATGTTCTTTAAGATGAATAACCGAGACCTTAAGTGGTTGAACTGTGACTAATGTATACTGAAATGAGACTTATTTCTGTAAGCACATGCAATGCACACAATGTAAACAATTGCTGTGGGTTTTTTTTGTTTTTTTTTATTATCAGCAAATCTTTACAGCAAAGCATTATTACAAATCTGTGCAAAGACGCTCATGACGCAAATACAGAAACTTATTGAAGCGTGGCCACGATGTAAATAAAACTAGGGGACAAATATATATCGTAGGCACAAATTTGTAAAACATGGTCATGATTGAACTAAAATGAGAGAAGGAATTATTAAAGCATGGCCACGATTTAAGTAAAACAAGGGAAGGAATAAACATCACAGGCACAAATGAGTAAAACATGGTTTATATATATAAATATATAGACATATATGTTTTATTTTCATGTCATGAGCGAGGCTACGTAAATCTACAATTCATTAAAGTAACACTGTCTTGCCTCTTGGGATGTGTTAATCATTTCCAGGCCATCACTGGAAATTCCTGAAGAATTGTGGGACATGTAAGTAACGATATGAGCTACAGTCAAATAAAATCACGAGCTGTGTTATTCATGCTAATATAGTTTGAAGTCTAATTAGAACAGGGCTACCAGGTTTGGGTATTATCGTGAAATTGGGGTACTTTGGATGTCCTTCTGACATGAGATCCCCAGGCTGAGGGTTGGGTGTTTAAAAAAGCATAAAAAAAAAGGTTCGCCTCGGTGTTTGTCTTTTGTTAGCTACAAGCTAGCTAGCTAACTGTGATGAGTGATGCGTATTTACCTCCTCAATACAGTGAGCTGTAGCGTCAGTGTTATAGATTTCGATGTTGATATGTCCGTATATCGATTGAGCTAAAGTGTATACACGTGGATATACAGTATAACACATGTGCTGGTAAGATGTGCTTACTGAATTGATGTCACTTGCAGAACTCGGGGTTGAGGAGATCGTCCCTGGGTAGGAATTGTCGGAGTTACAACCTTGAGTGGAGTGAAGCATAATGTCGGTGTTCTACAAGCAGGGAGAGTTTTTTATGCCGTCTGTAAATATGTATTAATTGTTGAAATGACGAGAGATTTATGTTAAACATATTGAGGTCACAGATCGTCTCATCCTTGGTTGATTGAAGCTTGTTGTATAACCAGCGTGTCAGGCTGCCAGCAGCTGAGGATGACGCAAAGGCTGAAAGATCTGACCTTGCCTATGTACAATCACTCAACATTATTGAGTCAGGGTGTGGGTGACAGGTAAGAAATGCTGCGGGTGGATTAGGGAGGATATATTATACGCCAAACTCTCTTCCTATTGACCTGCTGGGAAAGAATGGCCATTTCACTCAGAGAGGCAGCAGCTCCAGTCTGGACACCCTGTGGCCCACAGGGCTGTTATACTGTAGATGTGATGTCTGGCAAAGACCAGGATTTGCATATTAGCCTGGGTGTGAGAGCTTGTGTTCAGGTAAATGTGTTTTTTCCGTGTGTGTTTTTATTATAATTGTTGTTCAGACTTGTTACAAGCAGGATAAAATTGACCATTTTAATGTTAGAATCACTAAAGGCAGGGTGAGTAATTCCTCAGTATGTTTATGTAAAAACAAGGAGATGCTGAAACAGCACATTGTCCATAATTAACTGTGAAGCAGCTACACTTTTATGTTTGCCAAAGACGAGTGTATGAAATTAGAGCAAATAGAGAGCATGAAAATCCAGGTATTCTCACAAAAAAATCCTTATGGGGCTTCAAAAGTGATTCCAATTATTCTGAAACATTATAGCCATGGCTTTTTACTTCACAAGACTTTGACATGTTCTGTTCATTTATACGTAGCATTTGTCTGATTTCTCTATCGTTCAATTTTCCAATGTTTTTATTTATTTATTTGTTTGTTTGTTTATTTTTCCCATATAAATGCTATTTACCTCCAAATATGTCTATTTCAGGGTATCACAGTAAGGGCAAAGTTGTAATACACTTGAGGGCAGAGCCTCTGCAGTTCACGAGTTTCAGTAGGAATGGGAGATTTTAAAGAAATGAAAAAGCCAGCACTGCTATACTTCCCTGATCCCATATCTTTCTTAGCTGGTTTGCGCACAAAATGTTTTTTTTGGTGGAAAAAAAAGTTTGGGGAAGGTGTACAGACCGGTGTAATGGTCAGGTGTCCAGATACTTTTGGCCATGTGTATAGTTGTAGAACCTGTTTAGCAGTGACTCTGAAATCTAATATCAATCAATTTCAGCAATGAAACTGTTAGGGTTGAACAATGCCTTATAGCATATCCTGTCACTGAGAATGATGTGGGGCAAAATATCACACACACACACACACACACACACACACACACACACACTTATTGACAGATAGGGAGATGTAATCTAGTGTTTCAAGTGCGTAATCCTCTACTTTTATTGGACAATGTGTTCTTCCTAATAACCAGCAAAAAAGCTGAATGTACTAATCATTCGGTTTGTTTGCCTGTCTGCCGATTTTGTTTCCATATGTTCCTCCACTACCACTTCAAAATTCTCATCAAATCTCTGCCTGCATAATTTCTTCATATTGATTAAGCCACATGGAGTCACATTTCTGTTTGTTTTGGTTCAAACGCTGCTCTCTACAGCCCAGAACGCTCAGGAGGATCTGCAGCGCCTCCAGAACGAGTCAGGCCACGCTCTGCCGGTTCAGATAATCTAACCTGAGCACTTAATCCTATTCAAGTGTTTCTATAGTCCTATTTTTTTTAAAATCTCACTTCTTTCCATTTTTCCTTAACTGAAATACTGTATGTGGAATAATCTGTCCAAGGTCAGCGTGTCCATGCGGGTGAGCTGACGAGGAAATATTCGGTGATCTCTATCGTGTGTATTACCGTCCAACCATATCCTAAATAGAAAAGTACAGCGTTCACACTAGCAGTGCTCAAATCCCCGCAATGCCTCAGCCATCCCCGGCAAGGAGTCTAAGATAGTCTGAATTTGTTCTGCTCTATGGGTGGGATGGCGTCCCTTTTTCTACTGTCAATCAGAACAACCTACGTGTTCCGCATTAGCGTGGCAGCCTGGGAAAAGTCTTTACATACTGGATTTCTGACAGTTTCTATCCCGAACTGAAATATGTTTCTCTTAAATTTTGGCTTAAATTTCCCAAAAGTAAGAAAGAAAGTAAGAAAATTGCATTTCAAGATTCTATTTATAAATGCACAGGAGCATCATGGACATTTTGACAGCCGGGAACTGATTGCAATCTGAAACGTTATGTCTGCTTCACTATGGTACGCAACTGTACAACAACTGGATGTGAGAATCACAAACTTAGCTAGCAAGGTTTCAGACATCTTTAGGTTTTTACTGCCATGTTTGTTAAATGCAATCTGACGATTGTGACAGCTCATGATAACTCATCTCTGCAGGCGTTAAAAAAAGTTAAAAAAAAAAAAATGCCTTGGTGAATTAAAGTTGAGGTGTCAAAGAATGCCAAAAAATGGTGGATCAGATATTAAATCTTATAACAAATGGCAAAGATTTGGAACTGGATTTGAAAAGGGGGTATGTTTTTGGAACCAAAACATTTACATGTAACGAGACTTTTTTTTTTAGGATTGATTAGGATTTTGTTAGGATTGATTTCATTATTTTTCCATTTAATTATTATTAACTTACTGTAATAGTAATAATATACTGCATATAATGTACAGTAAGTTATTTTTGCATGGAAGAGTTTAACTGTACAGTTTAGGGTTTCAAGGTTTAGTATCAGTATCAGAAAAGGGAAGGTGGTATCACGCCATCACTGAGGAAAACACTAATTAGGCTGTTTTCTAGAATTCAGTCGGAGCCATTTCTGACAGCTTTCCTTGACTGCAACACATTTAGTCTGATTCACTAAAATACCAATGATTGTACAAACATTCAGAGAAAACATACAAGAGGAGAATTATTGTCCTTTCTTTTTGGAAGCTTCATTCCATCCCATCTCACTCATTTACTTTGCTCCAATTTTCATAGTTTGAGAAAACATTTTTGACACTCCATCCTTTGTTTTAGACACATGTCAACTTTAAAGAGTCCTCTCACAATAAAACAAAGAGCACACTCCTGTTTGACACGCTCAAGTGGTTTGTTTTGACATTTAGCACTCTGGACGAATCCATGGCGGCGGTCCCTGCAGGCCTCCCCCCCTCCCCTCCTTCCCCTCCTGCGCCCGCCCTTTTCCTAGAAATCTTGCAAAGGCCTTTAGTGTTTTCTGCTGTCCTCAGACTGTGTGAGAGTGAGAGCACTCTGGAGAGGAGCAGCAGCAGCGATTTCCAACATACTGCCATATTTTTTTTTTTTTTTTTTTTGCTGACACTGCGGGCAAAAACGCAGGTGCATTCATTATCCTGTAATTACCCCGCTGTTAGTCCTCTGGTATATTATTCATTACATGGCTTCTCCACACAGCACTTTGACAAGGTTGGGAAGAGTCCATGCTGGAAATAGATGAGCACAACAGCAGCAGGCACGAGGTGTATCAGCTCACGCTGCCGTCATTAATACTTAAGCAAAGGTGAAAAGTAAATCATCATAGTTCAAGGCCAACTGTGAGTGACCTCCATAATGTTTTTGTCCCTTCACCAAAGGTGAAATTGCTCTCCTTGTTATTTGTGCTTTGTTTAGTAGTCGCTGTCACCTCACAGCAAGAAGGTTCTGGGTTCGAATCAGCCGGCTGACTGGAGACTTCTTCTGGGTGGGTTTCCTCCGACTGCTCCGGTTTCCTCCCAGAGTCCAAAGACATGCGGAACTGGCTACTCTAAATTGCCCGTGTGTGTGTGTGTGTGAGTGGTTGTTGGTCTCTGTGTCAGCCCTGTGATAGATTGGCGACCTGCCCAGGGTGTAACCCCGCCTCTCACCTGAACTCCGCTGGGATTGGCTCCAGCTTCCCCACCACCCTGAAGAGGAATAGATAATGGGTGGCTAGATGGATAATGGTGAACAATCTTGTTATAGAAAATGTGGCTTTTGTGCATAACATAAAAAAGGGAAAAGAACATTAGACACTGTAATAATGACCCATTCAAAATGTAAAATGTTGTCACATTACGGTTAAGGTTAGCTCTGCCTAGCTTAGAGGAAGCAGTGAAACGTTGCACAGAATCACTCAGTGAGGATCAAGGAATGGGAACACAGTGGAGTCCCCAAGCGGCCATGACGGGAAGCCTGATCCACTCAACTTAGGGGACAATAAATCGAGGCCGTATCGATCCCACGGCGTGCACAGCACACAACACAGAGCAGGCTGGGGAAGGAGTTCATCAACCGGTGAGATATGACACGGGAAAAGGACAGGTTTAGACCTGGTGATCAAACCTTTCCAAACACTAGCAGCTTCATGTGAGGGAAAAATGTGACCTTCACAACACTGAAAGGTGTCAAGGTGCTCTAATAAATCAACTAATTTGTGGGCCTGTGTTCAGGACGACTTCATGAGGCAGTAGGAAGAATTTTCGTTTATGCACTGATCCCCCCTACAGAGCTGAATTATTACCTACAGTATTTATGAGTAGGGTTAGTGCAAGTCTCTTTCACTGAAATGCAAGCATTTTTTCTAGCATTTTCAAAGTCAGACTTTTCTCCTTGGTAACAGAGATCAAACTTTTAGTTCAAAAATCTTGCACATGCCCTTAGAATAAAAAAATGGTTTAGAAAGCAGAAATCAAAACAGGAGTTAGGCGGGAATGTGCTGAAGAGTATTAATGCTTGAATGCATTTCATTCTGTTAGCTAGTCTGTTAGTCCGTTTGTGATTCGCATTAGTTTATTTCACCCAACTCACTTTAACCACTGCGGACTGACTCTTCATCTAATCTAATACATTAATACTCACACGCAAAGCCTGCAACCTGAGCGTTCATTAGGGTTTGTGCTAAAATCAGATTAGAAAGGCTAAATGCTAACAACTATATCGATTCCATCAAGACAACTTATTTGGTAGTAACATTATTCGATATAATGTCTTTTATTCAAATTTAAGCACATTTAAACCTTGAATATAGAATGTAAGAAGACTTTACTTTGTATAAACCCTCAATATAAGAACATCTTAATAAAAATAAATAGCACGAGCTCCTTCAACACTGAGGAAGACATCTCACTACGGAGGATTACTAAGAAAACATGGATATTGGACTGGTGAAGCACGGTAGGTGTGTGTTGTTACATTAGTAAGAGATGACGCATGATGAGGGATGCTGGTATAGGAAAATAATCCACAGCAGGGTGGTGTGATGTGGCTATACACAGTCATTTTCCAATAACAGCACCATCCCGAAGGGCTTCATTCCACATGTAGCGGCGCAACATGGCGGTTCTGTAGAGGTGGATCTGCTCCCTACGGGGAGCTAATATACACTAATGAGGACATATTTATGAATTCCCTAAGTATATTAATGAATATATGCTCCATTTCTGCTAATCAATGCTCTCAAAATTCTACATAGTGGCCCTTTATAGCATGGCATGGCGTGCTTTTTCATCCATTAATAGTTACTTTTAATGTAAAATGAAACATTTATAGCTTTGCAGTCACTGTTACCAAACACTGACACTGGAGAATCATTCCAAAAATGCTAAATATACTGTAGGTCTCCTAAAACAAAACGTCTGCATTGTCCACTATACAGGTCCCTCTAGCACAAGCGCATAATTATGAGCCTGTGACCAATCAGAATTGAGTATTCAACAGTGCAGTGTTATGATGATGTATTACTAAAGCCTCATGAGACACCATGAACAATGGCTTCATATCTTGCACTAGTCTGGTCAAACTACATCCTGTTCCAATATCTTTGCAAGTCAAGTCATGTTGTACTGTCTGCTTCGATAAAATACGACTTTTCTTTCTCAAGACCAGTCCATATTTGGTGATGAATTAAAGCACACTTGTAGACTTGCCTTGTTTGCCAAGCTTAAACACAAAGGCTATTCACGGCCATATTTTCTAGTTTGCCATTTGTCATTTTAAGTCCCCTGTCCACTTTATAAATTCTCCTCTGAATCAGACCAGCGTCCACCAGATCAGCGCCCGTTCATTTCCATGCGCTAACATACATTATAGCAGTAGTTACATCGCCATATATGTGCATTAAACACTACTAAATACTCCATTATTCACTTCAGCCATCTTTTTGTAAAAAGCAACAACCAATTTAAAGTGAAAAATAATATTTGACTGGACAGGAGGTGTTCCTGTGTCCTGATAGTTGGTATACCAACATTGGGACATGTCACTGGATGCATCACTCCACTTATCTCTCTCAGATCTTCCTCATGTCCAGTCTCTTCTGATGAAACGTGGGATCAGACGCAATGGATTTGATCTAAAATGGATCGCAACATTTTGCACAAACGTGTAGAGTCCATGCCAGCTCGGGTGCACAATGTGATTAAAGTAAAAGAAGGATGTACCAAATACTGAGAAAGTCTGAAATTCGTGTAAATATTTCAAAGATTCTACTTTTCACTCAAGTTGTTGTCAGTTTAATTATTTGTAATGGAATTTGTTGTATTGAATTAGAAAAGAATAAAAAAAAAAAAAGAAGCATTTTTGCTAGTGTTCTCAGACTTTTGGACGCTGTGTATATTTATCAATATAACATGAGGAGAGAGAGAGAGAGAGAGAGAGAGAGAGAGAGTTGTCATTGTCTGTCAAAAACTCCTATACTTATCTGACTCCTGTCATCCCATTTCAGTTCATTATTCTGCTTTTTTATGACAAATTAAATGCAGCACGCCACACCGAAGAGCCTGAGAGTACTCTTTATAGAGGAAAATTGAGCATAAAATGAGATATTAAATCAGCCAAAGACACACTCTTTGGCCGTTCTGTCTTTTGGAACCTGTTCAAAATTGATTTCTTCTGGACAGCCAAGAGGCTCTGATGGAGCTGTCCGGTGAGAAGCCACACTCATCGCTTCCTCCTTGAACCTGCTCTTACACTCGAGGCCAACTTCAGCAGCTCATCCAGAGCACCAGGCTTCCAGCAACACTGCTACATTCATATTTCAACAGCTGGCTATGAATTATGCACAGTAACGAGTAAGACTGAATTTAATGATGCCTCGCTAGTAGGGGGTTGCCTCTCTGAGCAGAGACACCTTCCTCTTATAACTCCTCCCTCCACTTCCAGCCCATTATCATCTCCATCATCATCATCATCATCATCATCATCCCTCCTCTGTCCACATTTATCCCTCAACTGTTCCACTTTGGCCTCAGGGAGGCAGATGCTGATTGGAACAAATCTTGACCTCATCCGTCTCGTTGCTCTGTGGAGGGAATGAAGTTGTTGTTCGGGTTTTGAGCCGGAGAGAGGGATGAAAAAGTTTTATCCTCTTAGAATATTGATTTGTTCTGGTACATAATGTAATTTTTTTTTTTACTAGGTAAGCAGCATGGGAGTAAGTAAGAGGCTGAGCCTTGGGTGCATGAGGACACTTTTAATTAAAGCAAATCTCATCCACACAAGAGCGGATGCTTGCGATTGTTCTAATCCCTATGAGAGTTATAATGTAGGTGCTTCCAAAAAAGATATTTCTTTTTTTTTTTCATGGCTAGGCATTGGAGAAAAGAATACAATAGAATATTTGGGGGTATAATTGGCATCAACTTGGCCTCCATTTGGCATTTATATTCTATCCTGGTATATGAAGTAAATCTATGCTTTCAGATGATATCTGGGATTTCCTGGTGCAATATCAGTGTCTCCATGGAAGCTCGCCTCACTCTGTGTTCTATACCCGAGTTACAGTACCGCTGCAAAGCAATTCGCTCAGCCTTTAACTACAATATTAACATACATGCTCATACTATATTAATGAAGGTTTTCTACACTGTCACACCGCCGTGTTTTTCTTCCCGTATAATTACTGCGGAAACTTCTAAGGCATGAAAATTAAAACCCGCAAAGCTTTCTGAAGCGTTGCAAAATCTCTCTGTTGTATGGGGCCTTTGCATATCATTGGAACATCAAAGATTGTTTGTGCACCAAACACAGATTTTTTTTATGCTACTCTCTGCGTATTAGTGCTGCGTCCTCATACTATCTGATCAATGACTTAATCCCTGCGAGCTATGCATCTGAATTATAATTGGGAGTAGCACATTGCCTTCCTGCTCATCCCTGACTCAGGCTAGAGATTAATGAAGCTATGGTGTACGGGTAGAGACACACACAGGGAATTACGTTAGGCCATATAGTCATAAAACTTTAATTCACCCCAATGGTAAACCTAGATGTTATTTATTTTATAACGTCTGAACCAGTTGCTGTTTGGACCACACTCGCCTGTTGTTTTCACAGGTTCTTATAGATTCTGTGAATGGGTTTTGACTCTGCATGTCTGCTCAAAAATCTCCAGTGAATTCCTCCGCTGACTGTTTTTTTCCCCTCCATGCAATTAAATGATAAGCGCAACTCCCTACCATCTAAACACTGTTGCATTTCAATTCCATGACTTTATGAATAGAATATGGTCAAACTCTCAGGCGCACAGAATTGTTTTCCGGCGCTCATATTTGTTTAGCCAATTTATCTCATATTCCTTCTGAATGAGATATGTTTGTTCACAACAAACATGCTTTGTGGAGTCTGTCCATCCCAGTAGCCTTAACCAAGCTGGAATTCATTGAATTCTTGGAGTGTTATTGGTATTGCAGTGGATCATTTTGGCGCCACAGATCTGAATGAATGAATAAATAAATAAATAAATAAATACAATTCTCTGTGAAGCCAGTGAAAAGTGGTAACATGAAGCTCCACTTTCATGAAATGAAAGCTATCCAGTTCAAATTATCTCACTTAATGCTGTAAACTGATCGGTAATGGTCATTAATGGACCATACCTGAGGAGTTTTATTTCATCATTATAATTAAGTAGGAGTTTGGTGTATTTATACTTTACTTGAGTATTATTAAAATTAGATACTTGTACCAAGTACAAGTAGTTTTTACTACTACTACATTTTTATTTAGACTTTCAAAGTACTCATTACAAAATACAAAGATCTCGTGTTCTCTCCTAGCAACAAAAATATAAAAACCATCAGGAATCGTACCAGTTCATCACCAAACCTGACCTCCTCATGCTGGACAACGCAGCTATAGTGCTGTAGAGCTATAGCTCCCTGTGTTTAAAGACGGCAAATCCACCGGACTGCGGTGTGGAAGTTGAGCACGAGCATCCCGGTTTCAGTTTGCTGGAGTAAGGAAAAACTCATACCATTTGAAGTGTCCCTTTAACCTCTCTAGAAGGCATCTGTTTTGAAAAAGCATGATGAGGAAAGTTTAGTTCACTGGCTAACATTGACTAGGGCTGTGTCTGAAACTCAGTACTGGATACTGCTCATATACTAATCTATATGGAAAAGTAGCAGAAGTATGCAGTACACGGACTATCAAAAATTTTGCAGTACACATCTGTTACCTGGATGATGTTCTACTCTGGTGAAAATTTCCAGTATATAGCCAGAGCTCACCAGGGTCGGCTACTGCATCCCATGATGCAATGTGATTATTTCCAGCTTCCCAGGAGTCGCTTTAACTCAAGCCAAGTTTAAAAATATAAAACAAATAATTAATAATTTGTATATTTTCACATGTATTCTTGTTTTATAGCCAAACAAATAGCCCAACTGATAGCGAATGCTAGCTAACCAGCTCGCTAATGTAACTGAGTGGCATGCTTGCTAGCTAAGCTGGGTGATACCTGATAGCATCATGTCGCTAGTGACGGCGAGGTTTTCTCATTTATTCCCACAGAGTCCTGTGTAAGATAGATGTGACGACACGGACGCACTATTGTGTTTCTGTTTCTGTTTTTTTCGGACGTACTAGTCTAGTACACTACATGGAAGTTGTCTGCATATTATACGTTATTATATTAGCGTGGCGAGTAGTGTGCAGTGCAGTTCACTCCAGTACGAAGTTTACGTCGGCCTGTATTCTTTGCTAATGCCAGGCTAGACTTAGCAGTCCTGTAGCTACCATAATTAGCTAGGCAGCAAGGCTAATTCTAGCTAATGATAAATATTGCAGACTTACAGAGACTGTATGATGTTTCAGACCAAATGATGTAAAAACTGAGCAGTTCATACTGTTCATATGAAATCATGCCATTGGGGTAGTTTTGTCAATAAAAGAAAATTACATTTTACTTTTTATGACTTGAGAACATAGAAGTGCTTATTTTTTTTCGAGGAAAATCTTTGACACATTATTTACGCTTTCACGTAAGTAGCCTCCAGTATCTCAGTACTCAGTGACTGTTGCCACCGTTCAGTTATGTGAGTTGTAAGGAATTTTACCATTACAGATGAAGCTCCAGAATGAAGCCTCATTCACGCCCATGGATTAGTCCATTAGCTGTGCTTAAGCCTTTGTGCACTACAGATTAGGCATAACCATTTCTGGTTACACTGCTGACTGGGCAAAGACGACAAACGCACACACACACACACACACACTTCCCATCTCCAGGTACCGTCCAGCGTTTCACGCCAACGTTTCTTGCAGCATCATTTTAAAGTTGAATCCGAACAGACGTGTCAACACTCTCACGATGGAAAGTGATCTGTTTTCTTCCTCAGGAAATGAAAGCGTAACAAGAGCATATTTTCCATGACAAGCATGAATAACTGGGGAGCAGGGAGCACGGCGACGGCCGCTGTATATTACAGCTCTGGGACGTCTCGGGGTTACTGCAGGTGCTTTTCTCCGGTAACTGTATTTAGCACAAAGGCAGGGACCTTAGAAACCGCTAGCCTTTGGGACAAGGTCAGTTTTCTGTCGTGCGCAATTCGGATTGAAAGCAAAAGCCTGCAGTTGCTAGGCAGTAGTAATCTGACTAAAGAAGCATTGAATAACAGAATGAGAAAATGCTTAGATTAGCCATTCAGTGGGCATAACATTGCTTATGGTAACATGCTGGCACCTTTGGAAACTGCAGGATTTCTTTCAATTAAACTATTTTCTTTCATAATACTGCATTCAGCTAGAGCTGACATGAAATCTTAGCTAAAGAAACAGTTATTCAATGCAAATATATTCTCATATTTCTCAAATGCCCACTCTGCTCACTGCATATAGCTCTCAATATCCTTATTTCTCACCTTTTATCCATGAAAGCAATTTGTCCTATGACAAATCCTGATAAAGCCTACAATCTTGGATGTCACATTACCATATCTGTCTGATAGCATGGCATCTAGGCAGAGCAGTCTCGAAAATAATCCTACAGAACCTCAATAGAACAACACAACAGCTTCTTGCAGCTTTTTTTATTTTAGTTGGGATATTCAGGTCAGGATTCTGCAAATTGCAGCACACCAGTGTTTCTGTACCGTACGTGCAGAATTAGTGTGCTTCATTAACCCTTTAACTTCCCGCCTTGTTATTCAGTTATTCACCTAAAGCAGATTATTCAGTAACTACTATGAAATATTCATGAATTAAAGTCAGCCTAATGGGAAAGTGAAGTTTTGAGAGGGAGGAATGTGCTGTAAAGACCTGACCCTCTGAAGTGCTCCTGGGAGTCGATTGGGTCAACAGGCTCTTTGTAGAGCTTCGTTCTACTAGAACATTGTGTTTTATTAACGTGACTTTTGCTTTATTAATATGTGCTCAAGCTGTTAGAATTATGCATCATCCTGCACTAAGTGCATGCGTTTACAAAAAAAAAAAAAAAACCTTTTGCACAGAAAATCTGGATGTAAATGCACAAATTGCCTCATGACATTTTTATATATGCATATGCGTACTCTCTCCTCTTTAACGGAGGACAAGCAGGAGCCTTGTATCCATGTCGCTAGCATGGTCTGCTTAACCAAATACCATCGTAGCAAAGCATGGGTACTTAGCAACAAGCAATTCACATGGACACATTTACACTGACGGCACTATGTTGACCCTGCTAGCTTAGCTTAAAGATTTATAAATCAATCACAAAAGAAAGAATGCTGTTGAACTGAATGTAACTAATCACAGCCATGATGATATTCAGTACAACAGCGTAGCATAGCAACATAGCTAGCTAGCTCGTACTGATTCGTACATTAAAGGTGACTCAGGTAAAAACTGGCAACCCTTCTTGCTTTTCGTCTTCATCTGATGAAGTTATATTTCTGAATAGTATTATTTGCCATGTCCACTGATGATATTGCTAACAATAGTAAAGGTTTCGACAGATGAGCGGAGTGATGCACACAGCAAAACATCCCAGTGCTGTTATCTGAAATATCTGCACTCTTGGAGCACGCTTAGTGGTCTGGAACTGGAACTGGAGCCTCCTCGACGTCCCAACATCAGCGCCTGACCTCGCTAATGCTCTTGTCTGGAAAAACCTAGTCAGCCACATTTTAGTCATTTTGATAAAAATGTAAACAAAAAATAATCAACCTTAGGATAAAGTTCCATTATATTGTGATATTGATATTAGATCATGATTATCTATTCTATGGGAGGACCTTTACAAGGCACAGGTATAAATATTATTTTCTTCGTTTATTTGTTTACAGTAGGACTTCTGGCCAGTGTTCAACCTTTTACCAACAAAAGCCTAACAAGTTAGTACAAACTACTTTGTAGTGTATTCTTACACTGATATTCCATCCATATAGCAAGCATTTATGAAATAATTCATACCTAAGGCTGTAGAATGGTAGCTATGAGTAGGCCTACCTCTGGAGTGCTATTCTCTCATGGAGGCTGCCATGGTCTATGCAGGTCACATGACCAATATAACTGAACCTGATAGGCTTATAAGAGTTGCTCATTTTTTCCTGACCAGAAGTATCTAAGTGTCCGATTTACTAGGCTGTTTCAGATCAATATCTTGGAATATTGTGGGAATGTTCGCAATGATAGAGTAGCTAATGAAGGGCCTGATAAGTCCAAAAATGAGTCTTAACTTTAGTTCATTCACAAATGTAAACGTACAGAGCCCCGCTCATGACGCAAAAAGAAAAAATGATTAAAGCGTTGCCATGTTTTAACAAAAACTAAAATTATTTAGAATGTATTAGTAAAACATAGTAAATTTTACTTAATCTTTAGTAAACTGCTTTATACTGGTCAGGGTAGTGGTGGAACTAGAGCCTATAACAGAAACACCACACACACACACACACACACACACACACACACACACACAGAGCCATGATGAGTAACTCCACACAGATAGTATCCTGAGCTCCATAGGTTTTTTTGCATAACAAATACACCATTTTTTATTATTGTCTTTGCGTAATACAGTTTTTTCCTCTTCCTGTTATTTATGGCTGTTGCACAAGCACATCATTTCTAGCAATGTTTGCTTAGAGAAAAACAAAATACTTAGCAGTTATTTCTCCTGATTCTTTTACACACTAACCCTTACACTCTAACAAATCTGCTTAGGTGTCGCTCAACCCAGTCTCTCGTTTCTGTAATAAAGCATGGAGTATTGTACCTGTGAGTACAAGTACATGCAGGAATCAGATGTGCTTTGTGTTTGCTGTGCGTCATTTACAGCCTGCCAGGAAAAGGCATGACAGACATGCACAGCACGTTGCAGGAGAGCTCGACCGCGGCTCCAGAAGCTGCTGCAGCTGTGGGCTTCCTGCCTATTTAATCAGGGTGGGATCGGAGTCTGGCAGCAGAGGTGGAATACATTTGCATAGAGAAACTTTCCACGTAACAGGTTGCGCTTTCAAATTTCCAACTTCACTAAAAAGAGTTGGACTGTTGAAAGCGTAAGCGATGTTAGATCTTTTTATATGATTTCCAGCCACTTTTGACCCTGCATGTACCGCAGAAGATTACAGATCGAGCATTTTAAATAAAATAACAGTAAACGATGCCAGCAATTTACTGTTGCTTTACAGTTCATCTACTGTCATTTATTTCAACAGAATAATACTGTATAATGGATTACAGTATATGACAGTAAGATAACTGTGGGTTTTACCAGAATTTTACAGTGTATCCAGCATGTTACTGTTTGCTTGTTTGTTTTTATATCAAGGGTAAAATATATCTGCTGCTGTCAGCAATCAGAGAGTTCTGGACCCAACTGCAGCACACACGAGGGTTAAGAAAACACTAGTAAGTTTAGTTATATCAGTGAGGGACAGAGAGAGGCTGGCGAGCTCTGACAGTTAGCTGATGCCTGAGGCCGGGATCAAACCCAGGTTGCTCCGATGAGGGTGCATAGCATGGTTGACTGGACCCAGGATCAAACCCGTTCTGATGAAAGCGCGTTGTGTTGCTTCTTCTCCAGCGGTTAGTCGGCGGCGGCCAGGACCTAAGGGGAAACAGCTTATGCTACTTTCTCACATAGCCGGTTGAGCTGTTTTCGCAATGGATGGGGCCACCAGGACCATTCCAGCAGATTTTGTAAGTGTTAAGATGAAAGACGGTGTTAAGATGGAGCAAATATGTAAATGAAGCTACAGGAGCCACTATGGTAGCCATGGAAAATGCCGATAGATTCACAGTTAGCGTCCGCTGTTGATGGCTGTTCTGTGACGACAACGACATTTAGCGCTAAGGCTGAAAGCAGTGTGTACAGTTTTAACAGATGTGACATGGCATAACAATGATATAAGCCACGCCCATTAGGACCCCCAAGCATGGAAAATCTTGAGCTTGGGCGCTTTACGGTTGTGACAGATTCCGACAGATTGCTACAGTAGACCATGTAAAGTCCCACGTATGCATCATGGTTAATCATCAAATTAATCCGCAGAAAAATTTCCAGCAGGTTTTACATTTTTGGCCGATCCTACGGATTTAAGCCACGCCCTCCCGGCTCTCGAGGAAGCGATATGGCACTCATACGCCAGGATGGCGGAGGAGAGAGTGTCCGGCTGAAGATCGAGCTCCTGGAGGCAGAGGGAAACAAACAGGCAATATTAAAATAGTGTAGGAAGCTCGAGAACGAGATAGACACAATCTATACGAGAGGCCGTAAGCGTATGAGCCAAAAAATGTATGATCCATTTTGTAATCATCAAAACTTAAACATTAGCCTGCAATTATCAGTAGAATGTTGACGGATTATGACTGGACTTGTGAAGACGTGATACTGCATATTTCCACAGCTTGACAGAAAATACTGGTTTTTGCTGATAAATTACAGTTGTACGGTTATTGTGTACGGTTATTGGTTAACCAACTGCTATTAACTGTTAATTTACAAGCGAGGGGTGAATAATTAAGAGTATCTCACGGTTATTATGAAGTACAGTATGACATTGTTGGAAACCCTTAGTAAATATACAGCAATTCATTTCAGTGTACTATGTCCAGGCTTCCTTTCTAATAAATACACTGTACTTATATTATTTGCCACTAATAATAGCACTAAAGGTCACACTAGCAAAGGCTATATATCATTAAGGTTTAACAGACATGCGCATACATCTACAGACGGTTTCATCATCGTCACTAAACCCACATGGAAACAGGAACCAAAGACACGAACAATTTCATCTGCTGGCGATAAAGACAGATCACACCTACAACATTCTGCTGTACTTTCCACAAATACACATACACCCACGAGAATAAACACTCTTCTCCGGCTGTGAAGAAATAAAAATGTAACACTTTGAGAGCACTGTGGATCCATTCTCATAATTTTTTGAGGAATAATTGTGTCACTCTTTAAAAGCAGGTGTCAAAATGCACAGAAACAGACTAAAAAGATCATCTAATTGGATAATGCTATATGGTCATATGCCTTGTTTGCAGCATGATCATAAAACTGACAAGTTTTAATAAGGATGCAGAAAGTAGGAAACAAATGATGAATATCAAGACACTCGACTCAGACTCGACTGAGACTCGAGACTCGACTCAGCCCAGGCCAGGCTGAAAAGAGTTGGAGCTGAGAGTGGAGAATTGGAGAAAAAAAGAAAATGCAAACTTTGTTCACAAACTTTCTTCGTTTGGGCATCAGTCTTAAAGATGAACAGTGTGTCTGAAACACAACAAATGTTGCAGCATTGAGAGGAAGGAAGGCTTCCAGCATGTGTGAATCTACTGTTGGCACAGAGTGCTGTCCTCTAAGATCCCTCCATGTGGAGGATTTTTAATGGCAGTGGACATACACTACATCCTTCCTTACCCTTCTGACATATCAGCTAATAGCATTAGCACTGAGCTACTGCGCTGTGGTGTGTTACTGCACATGAATGATGTACAACTTCCAATTATGGACTAATATATCATTTTAATCTAAGACCAACAATAAACACAAACAATCTGTACCAAGACAGCTTAAAAATGACCTTTTTTTTGCTCCTTGACTCGTGAATTAAAGTCTTGGTTGTTATTCTGCTGTCTTGTTGAATTTTTAAAAATAAGACCAGCGTGAGCATTGTCAGCCATTTCGTGGGAAAACGCAGCTAAGCCGATAGCTGAAAAAGGAAGTAAAGGCTCATAAACAACACATTTCAGAAATGAATTCAAATAATCAAAGAGAACTTTATATATGCAATTTATTTGCATTATTTACAATCGATCCCACCACTGCAGGCTCCAAGCAAATCACCGATTGATGCCAAATCTGATTAAGTTTAAGTTTGAGGTGTTAGTCATGTTCATTCCCGATTTACTGATTGGCAGTTGGTTACAAGGTCCCGCCCCTTTGAGAGATCTACATACCACTATAAGCAGAAGCTGAGCTTCCAGGAGGGACAAATGAAAAACAGGACTCGAAGTAACGCGTTAAAAGCCTGTTGCCCAATGAGCATACATCTTTCTTCCCATTAAAACAGTGAGTACATGAACACCTAACAGAAACTGATACACAAGCTGTAGCTGTTTGTTAGTTCTGGGTTGGATCCCCCTGCTGACGAAAAAGTGAGCTACAACATAACATTATTCAGCGAAGGTAGATGACCTAGCTCAACATTAAAACTGAAACCTCAGTTCAGTAACCTAGAGTTAGGGTTTATACCACTGATCCATCACTTCCTATATAATGAGCCATTTGTATGGTCTGAAACAGATCGCCTGGATTCCTTGTTGCCCTGCTGTATTGTCGATCTAAACCAGTGGCGATCGCTTTAACACTACATGGGAATGTCTAGTTCAATATTTTAGCTACTCAAATGCTCAAGTATCTCACTGCAATATTGCATCGTTTGCTCATTAAAAAAAAGCATACAAACATTCTGATGGTTTTAATCCAGTACTGTTTCTACTAGAATGATGGACAACAATGACGAATGATTGCGGAGTGTGTCAGAGCTACAGTCATAGATATGTCAGAAAAATATTCTCACCAGGAAATAGAGCAATATAATATAATAAGAGTACAATAATGTCTAGGACTGTGCATGTGTGACAGATTAAAAAGATTTTAAGTTTCTATCACCGGAAAATCTCTGACTGCTGATCAAGAATAGCTGCACATGGGCAAGCTAAAGATCTCCATGAGACTGCTGTGGATGGTACCTCATGGAAACCATGCCACATCTACCATGAGCCTGATGAGCGTGCCAAAGTCAGGGCAGGAAAATATAAAAACAAATTCTTCCCTCATTAACCCAATTATGATAACACAAACCCTAAAGGTCACAACATGTTATAGGACAGAGTGCAAGGAAGTTATAGTCGTGCTTTATTTATTTTATTCCATGGGTCTGCTGCAGTAGGATTATGAGTTTGTCAGCTGGTATTAATTTTAAAATTGCATTTATAAATTTGTAAAATTACCACTATGCTATGATATCTTGGCAAGTGGAAATATCTTGAATGTGAGGGGCAAATTGAGCCAACAGTTCTTTTTATGACATAAAAGGTTAATATAATCCATTATAAGATATTAATTTCAAGGGTTAAATTCATTGGAGGATTATTTTGCTTCTTTCTCGAAATAAATGTGAAAATTGATCCGCCAATGGAACAAGACTACCTCAAGCTTGAAATTAAAAATAGGTTTAATAACCTTGTATTTGGTTTGTTGTAATCGTATAACTGAAATACTCGCGCAATGACCATAATAGATATTATTGCTAACATGTCAGTTTTACAGTGTGGTTTACCCTGGATGGGTTTTTTATACTGCACACTTCTGGGCAAAAAATGGGTGGCAAAATTGTTCATTCTAAGCTTACAAAAACACAACAAGTCGTAGTTACAGGTAATTATACACTGATGAGGACGTCCTTATGAATTCCATCAGTAGATCATAGAATATATTTTCTGATTCTGCTAATAGAGTCCCTCAAATTCCTCCATAGTGGACCTTTAAATGTTTAGGTTTCGTGGGTAAACTTGTGCACAGCTTTTTTACAGAAAGAAAAGTCAGTGTTGTTCCACTCAGTGTTAACGGCTGAAAAAAAAAGAAGATATTTTGGAAGAGTTTGAACACACAGACACTGGCAATTTTTTTTTTACTTCTTGCTAATTTTCTGACCAGTGATGTGCTGTTAAGACTATAAAAAGCTTTTGGGTTTGGCCCTTTTTTGCCCTGAAGTATACACTCTTGGGCAAAGGAGGTCTAAAAAAAAGTGCATGAAATGTAGTGACGTAGCAATGAATAAAATGCTAATAAAACAAAAAACTAAAGGTGCAGGATAAGATTAATACTCTCTAGAATTGTGAAATAAGGTTTGGGCTGCATATTTTACACTTTTAGAGAAATTACCTGTTAAATGTTTTAATGATATGTTGTCACCCAGCACCAAATAACTCCAATTATGTCTGATTCATTTGTGCATGCAAAATAAACGTACATGTTGTATTATTTCTTACGTTAAGGTTAGGGATACTCATTTACAGGGTATTAAAACATTTAACAGTTAATCTCTCTAAAACTTCTTTTTTTTAAAAAATTTTGTGCACATGAATACTTTTATGAACATTTTAATCATTCTCATCCGGAATGCCAACTACACGCAGGTTTTAGTCATTTATGTGTCCGTGTTGTTCCTCTCAGTGTTAATGGCTGTTGAGAAGTTGTGTTAGATGTATTAACATTAATTAGGCCGATCTGCAGCACTTTTGTGATGCATGCATAACCCTGCATGCTGCTGGCATTTTATTCTCAATTTATACCTGGTTATGCTTTAAGAGCGTAGTTACCTCAGAATTAGCTCAGAGTTACCTCAGCGGCCCTCAGACAGCTGCCCCTGCAAGCCCTGGGGAATCCGCACAACGGCTCTAACGACTGGTGACTTTAAACGACTGCAGCAATAAGTGGGGTTTCTAATCACATGCTAATCTCACACATATAATATCATTCAATTCTCTGTCACTGAGCTGGGAAGTTTTGCTGAGGGAATTCCACGGGGTCTATTAAGCCAGTTTTAGACAATTTATTTTTTTTAAACACACGATTTACAATCTATAAAAGATTTTTGATGATCCTGTAATGATAGAGGTGTGTTTAAAGAAGATGAGCATATGTGTCAGGTCATCAAATCGCATGATCTGGACTTGTACTGAAAACATAGTCGTGTAAACAGAAAGGCTCAAACAGCGAGGTTGAGGATATTTGTCCTGTCCATTAGCATGTTTCATCACAACAGTCTGAGATTTTAATCAAAAACTTGCGTGTCTTTGGTGGCAATGGGACTGAAATGGCCACCAGTGAAAACATGGCATTATGCTGCCGATCTCAGCTCAAGACTGAATTATTTATTTTTTTTACGACGTGAAATTGTTGTCACGATTTTTTTGTCCAACAATATATTTTTTCAAATCTACCCTGTTAATCAACACATTAAATCTTTGCGAAAAAGTGAAGTTTATTTTATTTTCTAAACATTTGTTCGCGAAAGGAACGCATTCAACCAATCAGGGCGTAGGCTGTGAAAACGTCATCAAAACCCAGCGCTTTTTCAACAAAAATTATACAGATATCTTTTAAGTGAAAGGAGAGGAGTGCAGGAATGAAAGCAGTTGTGCAACCCATTGGTCTGTAGCCTAGGCTGCTTTGTGATGGAGTTTATTATTATTTTCTTTTTTGTAAAAGAATAAACAGCCTCACTTGTTGTTTATTTTTGTCGAACGCTCGTATAATCGTGTCACGTTTCATGTAAATATTAATGATGTGTTAAATTCATTTATTTATTAATTTTTCATTTATTCACATCGTCCTGTATGTGTAAAGACCTTAAAGCTGGTTGTAGATTCTGCTTGATGTAAAAAGGCTAAGTCCGGCTCTGATAAATAGATACGGAACAATTAAAATGCTCCTTAATTGATTTAACACACTTGGTAAACAAAAGAGCAGCGAGAGCAGACACCTGCTTAAATATTAAAGGCATGCTTTGGGCAATTTAAAGTAGAAGAAGTTAACTACGATTAGATTACATCGCAAGTTACATTTATAAAATACAGTCTCGGATGCTGTTTAATAAATCTAAATATCATGAAATTGTATATGCTAAAAAGGGAAAGAGTGTTTTGTGTCCCATAAAGCCTGAGTACTGCTTTGCTATGCAGGCAGTTTGAGGCTACGCTTAAAAATTACACTCAGTCCTGCCATTCGTCTTTAATCAATCTTCACATACCATCTGAGCAGAGTTAATATGCAAACACGGTGCAAAGCCAGACTCCTCTGCAGTTAATAAAAGGAGGTTCGGTGCAGCTGGGTGCGAAGAAGGACAGAAAAGAAGTAGACTACATATAGAGATAACATTTTTGTTACCTTCAGTAAAAAAAGTTTCATTTAAAAAGAAAGCATCTTGAGTGACGTTTTATGACCAACTGTGTTTTAAAATGTATTGTGCCTTCACCAAAAAGTAAGATGGCTCTCTTTGTCCATTGTCAAGTGGAAAATTGAGAGAATAATTACTTTGAAGGGTGCACGAGTGCGAGCCTAATGCAAACCTGAATCCAGAAATATCAGGTGCAGTTGGACAAATTCATCCATCCATCCATTATCTATAGCGCTTTATCCATCTGGGAAGCTGGAGCCAATCCCAGCATCTTGGGGCGAGAGGCG
>JAQMYM010000023.1:29998748-30015425 GCA_030014255.1 Parauchenoglanis ngamensis
ACAGAAAGGCACCCTGGGTGACCCGGGGATCGAACCCAGGACCTTCTTGCTGTGAGGCGACAGTGCTAACCACTGCGTGCCACCTGGAGAAATCCAAGACCTTTAAAACCGAGTGAGACTGGGAAGTGGTGCAACGTCAGGTTCTTATACTCCATTCCTACTGACACATAAACCACTTATTTACTGCTGATGTGCTGTTCTGGGAATGGGAGCAAAACGGAAACCTCTTGCTCTAACGTTAATCTATCCCCATAGTATCGTTAACGGTAATCTTTCGCCACGGCTCCAGTGGGAATCGGAACCATCGGATTAAGATGGATCCGTTGTAACGTTGTTGGCTGTGACATAAACAGTGTTTCCCACACAGGTGTGTAATATACTTGTGGTTGTAGCCAGTGGAATGGGCCAGCATTATCCGCCAGCACAAAAACAATCTACTAAATGTGCTTTTAACAATCAGTTAAATAGTCTAGGGGGAAAAGCACTATTACAAAGCTGAATGTGCTGACTGAACTCAAGCACTCCATGTTGTCAGAGTTGTGCATATTGATTAAGATTGTTTACACCATGATGGCTCTCCGTTCATGTGGTCGGCTATTTGGCCAATCATTTCAGCACAACACAGTGATACAGTACGTCCATCCATTCTCTACGCCGCTTATCCATTGCAGGGCGCGGGGAGGCTGGAGCCAATAACAGCTGACTTCGGGCGAGAGGCGGGGCTATATCCGGGACAGGCTTCTAGTCTTTCACAGGGTTAACACACAGAGATGAACAATCATTCACACTCACATTCACACTTATGTTCAGTATAGAGTAGCCAGTTGACAAAATCTGCATGTCTTTGGACTGTTGGAGGAAACCTCGGGGAGGCACGCGAAGAACTCCACACACAGACTCCCAGATGACCTGGGGATCGAACCCGGATCCTTCTCGCTGTGAGGCGAATGGCAGCTAATTAAAAAAAGCAGTGCTCTCTGCAGGCTCACAATTTTATTATTGGATTGATGAGGTTTGTATTTTGTATCACTAATATATATGAATCTTGTGCTGTAATTTTCTTGACAGACATGGCAGGATGTTTGTAATTCATTTAATGGAAATTAAGCACACTAATTTATATATAGCATTTGTTTTTCAGCTTTAAGCCTCTGGTCAGTCTTTTGCTTGGGAACTTTTTAAAGCATCGGGGAACTTGTTAGCATCCTCCATCTAAAGTGGTATTTCGCACTTTAGCATTCAACTCTCACAAACATAATGGATGTGTACTGGCAAAAGGTTAATATTCACTCAGCAGAAAATGGCTAAACAGTGTATTAATGAGACCATTACCAACAATGATGGATTTAGAAATTAGTCTCCTTCAGAGAAAAGTTCATTTATGTGGTATTGATTGGTGGGATGGGCCATTCTTTAGACTTCCCTCTGCCTCTGTGGCCTTACTGAGACCAGATTGTGTAATCGAAGGCAGTGTGAACCAATGGAAAGACGGCGTGCGGGTGGGGTTTCTTCCTGGAATCCTGCCATGTTATGTGTGTTGAAAAGTTCTTTATCTTATCTCTGACATTGTTTCAGTAAGCTAGTATAGTCAAAATTGTCATGAAAAGAAAACTTAATACTTACTTCCTCCTCATTTAACATGTAATGAGCATTGAAGAACCCATAGCTTTGAAATGCAACACTCTACACACACACACACACACACACACACGTTTTTCTTCCTAATTTAGTCTTGGCCAGTTCCAACTTGCAAGTGAGCTCTCCTCCAGCTTCTCTGTACGTTCTCCTCCGGGTTCTCCGGTTTCCTCCCACCTCACAAAAACATGCCAGTAGGTGGATTGTCTAAGATAAATTATCCCTAGGTGTGTGTGTGTGTGTGCATGGTCCTCATGATTCCGTCCTGTGTGTATTCCCAGTATTCCCTCCTCTCGCCCTTTCTCAGGATAGGTTCCCAGATCGACAATGACCCTCACCAGGATAAAGCACTTACTGAAGATGAATGAATAATTTGAGAGCTTGACTGCTATATTAGCGCTCTGCTCAGCAAAACCTCCACAAATTCACCGTTAGTTTATAGAACATCAACAGGATCGAAAATGGTGACTCTCTACGTGGCGCAGAGGATTCTGGGAAGGGTGAGCCGGCCCTTTAAGCTGCACCTGTCACAGGTTAGAAGCCCACACACTTTAGGGGTTCACTGGATAACGGTTTCCCGTTTGCACCACTCCATCACTTCAACACACAGTTACCTATTAGCAATAGCCATGTTCAGGCTTTACCAAACTCATGGCGAGAGGGCCAAGCACGCCCTTCCAAAAAAAAAAAGAATATTTAAATGACTTACTTAAAAGTACATACTACGCTACATTGTTATCTAAAACGTGTGCACTTGTACATTAACATCATGTCTTTAGTCTCCCATGTGGACTTCAGTCTAATTCGTTCTGTCTATTTGTCATGTATTCACTCTCATCAACTTTTTCCACTGTACGTCTGTTCAGTGACAGCTAGTCAATTCATGAATGGATTAGTCTACGTGACTGGTCTATGCAACGCCTAATATATAGTAAAACAACCACAACAACAAAAAAGAATAAGTATAATAAAGGTTATCACCTAGTAGTACATATGATTGAACATTTTCTGTTCATTCTTTTTCCCAGGATCATCCTGTTCTACTTTAATGTTACTGATAATCAATAGAATAACGTTGAAAAATGATTAGCCGTAGTTTATGGCCCTTCCCAGGCTGAGTAAAATGATGATGATGTGGACGAGGCCCGCTGCTGCTCTAGATTTTTTATTGATTCACTCATTTACTTTCAGTAAGTGCTTTATCCCGGTCAGGGTCACGGTGGATCCAGAGCTTATCCCGGGAACACTGGACTCGCTTACTAATGAATCCTTGAGGTTTTGCGAGCCACTGTGCAGACTTTTTAACAACACTTTGAAAAGTATTCAGTGTTTTAAGGAAGAGACAAAGATTTTATTACCTCTGATCTAGCAATGTATATTAAGAATGGTATAAATAATTAATATACAAGCAATAGTTTCTCTTTTTAATAAATGCCTGTGAGGTTATGAGGAGATACGCTACAGTATGATTGATGTTTTAAACTCTGGGTCTTTATGAGCGCTGAAAAGGAAAATGTTGCCATTATCTGTTTGGACAGTGAGCTGTTATATTTATTTTTGCTAATTTAATACACAAAAATCATTTTAATGTGAAATTCAATGATCTGGTTAGAGAAGAAATGATAGCTGTGAATCACTGTATAAACTCCAATACTGTCAGTTACATCACACTATTAAAGATACTCTTGGACCTTTTATACATTTTCCTGATTATATTTTTTATTTCGTTTCAGTTCGGATAGAGATATGATCTGAACTAGCATGCTCGCTGCAAACTGCTTTCACGCATCCTTTTGTGTCATGACAAAATAAGAAAAATGTGAAATTGTCTCGTTTTAGCATGTTCTCTCCTGCATGAGCGATAAAAGTCTTCACTCCATTAAGATCAAGGTAGTTTGCAATGAAAGCTGACACAGATAAATGTTGAGTGTTGTTTCTTTTTGCTAACCATGCACATATGGTTAAACCTCAAAGAGTGTAATTCATGTTGTAAAAAATGAAACAAAAAAGAAAACAGGTAATGCCTTATTCTACTTAGATTTTGGAATGATATATTGTTTCATTAGGAGAATATGTAAATAGGAAAAGAGGGAAAGTTCAAGTCGTAGCTGTGTGGATGCTTTGTCAGTGCCTAATAAGCTACATACAAAAAATCCGTATTAATTATTAATGAGTAGAGAATATATGAATATGTTTTCCCTACTGTAAACTGTGCTTTATTTGAGACTGAATGTTCAGCTGATGTCACTGACATCAGGGAAACATCAAATCTGTCAGCAACGCTACCGGTTTTCTGCTAACCAGCACTGCGAAGACAGTCCATGGAGCACTCCTCCATCACGTGCGCTGTTTATTAGAAAGGTTTTAAGATGACGATTGATTCTGACTCTTTTGCCTGATGTGGCATCAAGCATTTTCAACCACACTGGAAAAGCATATAAATATTTCTCCCAGATCTTCAACATGCCATTGTAAGGCTTCATGTTCGCCACAGGCCTGCAGAAGAAATACAGTTCAAAAAAACAACGGCGGTATACAGGATGCTGCGAGGCAATAAATAAGTCATGGACTTTTTTCTTTCTTGTAAAATATTTCATGAAGAAGACTGCAAAGAGCTAGTCAAGAGCCAGAGTCTGCTGTATGAATTCATCAAAAACAAATCAATATAAACATTGAACTTTTGTGAGCTGGAGCAGTTCAGGGTTAAACAGAATGAGCGCCGGCTTGCAATTACTCAAATAAGGCGGAGTCCAGCTGTTTGTATTCTCCGTATCACTTAATCTCATGTAATCTGTCCAGGAGCAGAATTATTTTGACAGTATTTTATTGGACAGTGTCATAACCACCACTTAAAAGAAACAGCCTGGTCTGATTGCCTATTCTTCCTCCTGACTCAGTATAAAGTGACATACATTGATTGGTACCGCTTGGGGGAAAAAAAAAAGAAACGATGCGGCTTTGATACGGCGGTCCTGATGAGAGAGCGAAGCAGTCTCAGAGAGAGCTCGATGTCTCCGAGTCACACACTGCCAGACCGCCCACAGGGACACACACATGGAGGACAGCTTTGCATGTCTTTCATGCAATAGATCTCTTGTAAGCCATTATTCCTCTGAATGCAGGCTGTGCATACCTGAAAAGGGATTACAGAACTAAATTAAGGAGCGAAGACGCTTTTAAATTGCAAAGCAGGCTTACTAATGAAAGATTGAAATGACTTTACACAGGCCTTGCACTTCAGAGACAGAGGCTGGTTTTCACGGTTCTCCTGTATGAAAAAAAGGTTTAGTTAATAACGGTAACTAGCGTAACGAGGTGTGCGGGTGTTTGTGTGCATATATTTGTTCCTCACACGTCCAGAATGAAAGGCTTACTAAGGTGACTAGTGAAGAGTATGTTTCATATGAATATACAGTCAGGTCCATAAGTATTTGGACAGTGTCCTTTTTCATTATTTTGCATCTGTACACCACCACAATGGATTTGAAACTGAAGCAATCAAGATGCGATTGAAGTGTAGACATTCAGCTTTAATTCAAGGGGTTTGACAAAAAAAAATTGCATTAGATGTTTAGAACAGCCATTTTTTACACAATCCCTCCATTTTCGCTCAAAAGTAACTGAACAATTGACTGATAAGCAGTTTCATGGCCAGATGTTGCTGTTTCTCCGTTATTTCATAAAGAGGTAAATAATCTGGAGTTGATTCCGAGTTTTGCTTTAGCATTAGATAGCTGTTCATGCGAATTCTATCATATGCAGTCCAAAGAAATGCTGATGCAAGTGAAGGAGGCCAGCATTAGGCTGAAAATACAAAATAGACCTAACAGTGAGAGAGCAGAAACTGTAGGGGTGGCCAAATCAACAATTTGGTACATTCTTTAAAAGAAGGAATGCACTGGTGAGCTCGGCAACACCAAAAGGCCTGGAAGACAATGGACGTCAACTAAAGTGGATGATCATAGAATTCTTTTCTTGGGGAATAAAAGCACCTTCACAACATTTAGCCAAGTCAAGAACACTCTTGAGGAGGTAGTACTGTCACTGTCAAAGTTTGCAATCAAGAGACGCCTTCATGAATGTAAATATCTCAAGGTTTAGCTCAAGATGAGAAACACTCGAGAACAGAAAGGCCAGATTAGTCATTGCTAGAAAGCCTGCCTAGTTCTGTAACAGGATCTTTGGATGGATAAAATGAAGATGAACTTGGAATCTTGGGAAGAGAAGAGAATGGAGAAGGAAAGGAAGGGCTCAAAGCATACCACATCATCTGTCAAACATGGTGGACATGGGCATGTGGCTGCCATGGGAACTGAGTCACTGGTGTTTATTGATGATGTGAATGCTGATCAAAGGAGCAGGATGAATTCTGTATAGAGCTGTACCTTCTGATCCGATTCAGTGAAATGCTGAAAAACCGATAGGACGGCACTTTACAGTACAAAATGGGTAATGACCTGAAACATGCCGCAGAAGCAACCCAAGAGCAAAGAAATGGAATGGCTGAGTCGGTCACCTGACCTCAACCCAATTGAGCATGCGCTTCACTTACTGAAGACAAAAGTGAAGGCAGAAAGAACTACAAAAAAGCAGCAACTGAAGGCGACTAGCGTACAGACCTGGCAAAGCATCTCAAGGGAGGAAACACAGCATTCGGTGACGTCCACGAGTTCCAAACCTCAGGCGGTCATTGACTGCAAAAAGGATTTGGATCCGAGTATTAAAAACGATGCTTGTATTTCTAGTTGTTAGTTTCTCCAATTACTTTTGAGCCTGTTGAAATGGAGGGACTGTAAAAAATGGCTGTAATCCATAAAAGTTTAATGTGATACTTTTGCTAAATTCCTTTAATTAAAGCTGAAAGTCTATACACTTTACTCCCATCTTGATGGCTTCATTTCAATTCCACTGTGGTGTTGTTCTGTACAGAGCACATTCAAAGTGTGACCGTTAAACTACTTAATGCACAATCTACCCTCGACCAATCTTGCCGTATTAATAACGTTGCCATAAATATTGATCTTTATAAAAGTTCCACTGTAAATGTTTAAAATGACATGGTAATTGTAGAGGTAAAATGGCATCTTATAAAAACTAGAAATGACCTTTTTATCTTTTGGTCCTCCTGCAGGAGTAGATCATCTGTCATTTCGATAAGCTATCTGTCTACTAGCTTTTACAGTAAAATGGGAAAATCCCAATGAAATGATCCTGATTGGTTAATCCTGTTTCACACCATTTAAAATGTGATAAAACCTTTTGTTTGATATTTGCAGTTAATTGAATATAAAGGAATCATAACGTTGACTTTTTATGAACATCATTATAGCACAGTTACTGCACAAAACAGCAACACATACAGTATATAATCAGCGTTGCTGTATGTGCGTTGTGATAAATAAGCATTTGGAACTAAAGTACAGTGTTTCAGGGCCATTCAAACCCATCCCAGGAAGAAGGAATGATACCCTTTAGTATATTTTTCTCACTTTTCACTGGCACAAACAGACAATCCAGATCCGTGCATTTGGGATCAGTATGCTTCATAATGAGGGTTTTGAAACATGGTCCAAAAAGTCCCCTTTTGGTGCATTTATCAGATGGCAGATAGGGGTTGATCCGAAGCAGACGGAGGCGATACACCATTGTGTGTTCCCGCTTCACACACTTGACAGCATCCCAACTCAATTTCAATATAAAGCCTATGATTTAACTCAGGACTCACCGCAGCTTGGATTTGCATTATCCCTACGGAACAAAGGGCTCTCGGAGAAGAGAAGAAATGGGATGAACGATTAGAATGTGTTCAAAAATTAATCCTTTTTCCAACTTACCCCCTTCCTCGCTTCTCCACCCTCAGCCCTGCCCCTTTCCCCACCCCTTTTCCCCGACCCTGTCCCTCGTTCACCGAGGCTCAAAGCTCACTTAATGCCTTCTCTCTTTCTTTCTTTTTTTTTTTTTATTGTCTTCACTTTAAAAGACTGGCTTTGTTTATATACATATATATTAATATACATTATAGACTTTTATTATGTACACTGCAGCAAAAAGAAATGTTTTAGTCAATGTGTAGTTCAAAGTGCAAATATACTGTACATACCATATTCATAAAGCTGTATGTTTTTAAAATAGTCATTTGCAGGACTTTCTTTAATGACACTCTAATTATGACAAACAGAATGTCATGTCTCTTACATCGTTCCCCCCTTTCACACAGTGTTTTGATTGTAGTCTCACAACAATCTCGGTACTGAAACAACAAGACAAAAAAAAGACTATATGTGTGTGTGTGTGTGTGTGTGTGTGTGTGTATAATTAGCTTGAGCAGAGTCTTGGCAGAGCTATAGCAGCAGCTCCATATATCACCTTTCTTCGTACCTCCCCTGTGCCGTTGTCAGAAAGAACCTGCTTGCGGCAGGAAACAGAGAAATATGAAATCAGAGAGTATGTACAGTGCAGCAACGAGGGGATCACCTTACATCTGAGCTTTTAAACCATGCGGGGATACAGCAGCTCGCAGACGAGTGATCGGGCGCGGGATTGTAAAGGGCAGCGTGGCAGTTACTCATTGAACCAATTGCTCTGTGTAACTATCCTGCGGCCATAGAATTCCCTCAGGCAATAAACACACCAGCCCGGCCCACAGCATCCACCCACCGAGCACTGCCTGGCTGCACGCAGGAGTTTCACTCAAAGTGCTTCAACACAACCAAAGTGCTTCAGCACTTACATGGTGATATGGTGAAGAAATTACCTTCCTCATATGCTTCCACAGGGCATAGAATAAGACAACATAATTGCGTTTAGAAACACTAATACTGCGCAGATATGCAATATTCGCCAGCATTTGGGCTATTATTTCCAGCTTACAGCACCTGATATAAAAAAAACAAACAATCTAAAAAAAACCCAATGCACTTAATCTTATAACTCGCTCTCTGCGCTCATTTGAACGTCGTCGTGATGCCGTTACACAGACTCGAGTCATTATTTCCCTGAAGTGCACTGCACATGTAATTTACCGATCACAGCATAAACACAGCACATCTGTAAGTCAGATTCTTGCGAGCCAACCCTAAATCACACCTGGCCAGAAGAACACAGGACGCTGATGCCGGTACAATATACAGAATACAGAATAATAGCTCCCGAAGCTGTGTGCTAGATAAACATTTTATGCAAAATGATTTCAGGACGTACATTAAAATACTCCTCCACAATTCAAACAATAGCCCTTTGAAAACTTTTTACGCTTGTTTTTTTGTTTTGATTTTTTTTAAACAAGGCTGTTTGTAGCCCAGATTTGATCCAGCTCTGTGTCCTGTGGAAGCCTGTGAAAGATAATTATTGGGCTGTTTCTTTAGAAGCACACATTCTACAAAGTAAATAAATAACTAAACATGATTTTTTTGCTATACAGAATAAAATGTGTGGATTTTTTTTCTTTTTATTTTAAGTAATGATGCAGTACCTCAGCTGATGGCAACCAGAGACATGGACTGGGGCTGCGTTTATTGATTCACTGTCTGTATTGATTGTCGAAGAGGAAGAAAATCACAGCTATAACTATGGTGGAAAAAGTGAGATGAAAGTTAATTGCAGTTGAAGGTTAAAACAACATCAGGAATTTATGAAAAGCAGGAGATGGTAATGACACCCTGTTATCATAATCACGGCCGTGTTGGCAAACGACAATCACTTGTGGTTCTGATTAAAGGGGAAAAAAAGGGGGGAAAAATCCTCCTCCTCAAACTGAGCAAATTTCCAGCAACACTGCAAATGAACTGAATTGGATTTTTCTTTGTCCGGGATTTTGTTGGTATAAGTAAGCTTCCTGCAGCAAGTCGTCCACAATGGCTTGATGGATTGAGTGTCTGAAATAAATAATTGATGGAAATAAATGAGCCGCAAGCCAAAGAGAACCGTTAATGCTTATCTCATTTTCGCAACCCTGAGGGCTCGATTTAAATGCCATAACACAAATGTAACTACAATATTTCTCGACTTATACAGGGCCAAGTTCAGCAAAAAATGCTGCAGAAATAGAATTAGTATATGCTATTTTATATTCTATAGTATATGAATAAATTCTTTTTCTTGTGTGTCAAATTTTGCTCTGTCTGAACCCAAGCAACCTGTTCTCAATGCTTGTCTTTGCTGCTTATGATGAGGTTGAATTCAACTTTAATTAAAGGACTAAAATTAAAATTCGGTCTCACATAAGCATGGACAACGTTAATAAAATATCAGTGTAAATGAATTTAATAACTTGCTTCAGTAATTCAGTAACCTAGTACTAAGTGCGTGGTACTTACAGGCGGAGTGGGTTACATTTGGAGAAACTAGAAAGAGTAAGCGAGGCTTTGAAATGATCCGTCTCAAAAAATCCCCTTACTGCAAAGCCACACCTCT
The DNA here is from genome assembly GCA_030014255.1 of Parauchenoglanis ngamensis. Classification (NCBI taxonomy): domain Eukaryota; kingdom Metazoa; phylum Chordata; class Actinopteri; order Siluriformes; family Auchenoglanididae; genus Parauchenoglanis; species Parauchenoglanis ngamensis. The sequence continues at coordinate 30,008,796 of JAQMYM010000023.1, forward strand.
AAAACACATGAACGCGCACTGCCTGACCACTGCCGGAGGACGAATCCGTGGCAGAGAGCGTCAGGAAAAGGAGCGCAGCGTGTCGTTGTCATATCCGACTACCTCACGTCTTGTTCACATGTAAGAAAACACCTAACATTATCACAAGGAATGTAAACAATGAACATGGCTATTGTTGGTGCTCACAGCTGCCGAATAGCTCGCTAGCTTTAGCAATATGTCTGCCTGGCCTTGTGGAAGACTCCGGTCATGCACACTGAGCGCACGGGCAGAGTGTGCACAGGCAGACAGGCAGGAAGGTAGACAGCTTTTCATTCAGACCGAATAAGATGATCGATCGGCCTTTTTACAGCCCTGTGACTGCCAGAGTTTTTCTTTATATTGTCAGATCATTTGATTTATTCATTGCAGTCTGGATGCAAAGAGAATTTCAAGAAATATAACAAAAAAAATGCTTCTAAAAAATTGCCTACCGTGCCTTTAACTCATGATTCCAAGAACCGAATATGAATGTTAGTACGTCTGGAATTCTGCAAAAAGGTGTTTTTCATTGCACTATTCATCAGCAGGGCTTCCGTGAGCAGTCTGAACTATGAACCATAGTAATAATAATAATAATACCAATAACAATAATAATGAACACATGAGCAAATCAGGTTCCATAGTGTATCTGTTAAGCCTTAACTGAGATTTATATGAACAGCATGAAAAATGTCTGCACCTGAGCAGGTATATTTGCATCCAGTGTTACATGCATTTAACTCAAATCCTATCATTTCAAACCTGAAGCCATTTCTGCACTGGAACCGAACAGAAGTCACGAACAAGAATTTGACACCAACAATGCAGCCCTGTCCTGTAAAAACCAATTTATCTTTAACGTCGAGATTTTCACACAGCAGATGTTTGGTAACACCCTACCACCCAGTCCATCTGTATTGCCGCTACACTCCATCACTCTGCCTTTTGCGTCTACACCATGGACCAAACTGTAAGGAGCGGGGTTGCTTTAAGGCTGGTTACGAAGCATATGCGCGCCTCTTTGACGTTTTCCTGATTAATCCCATGCATGACAATGATGCATTGCGTAATGTTGCTCCAATCAGTTGTTCTGATGCTTATAGAGGACATTATGGGAAGAGATGATGCAATAAAGACACGGAGACCTACTCACGTTATCCCACAGTGCAGTGTACTGCTTCACATTAGAGGTTATGTCATTGTGGTAAGGTATGGTAATTCATGTTATGGTAATTCAAACCGTTCTCACTCCCAGTGCGTCAGATGCTGACTCCTGAGCAGAAGCTTTCAGCGTCACTGTGTACCGTACATGCTATTTTGACTCCCTCAGTCATTCCTGTAGTTATCAGTGAGCCCACTTGTGTCATCTCTCACACGCAAGCACATTTACTGCCTTTGTAGTTGTTTCTGTGTATTATGAGAATGTGATTATTTCATTATCTGCTTATTAAGACTGTTACGAACCAATTTCAATAAGAATAAAACCAGTGTTAAATTGACGGAAGATGACGCTGTCAAGTGAAAAAAAAAAATCAGAATACAAGGAGTTCCAAAAGTCTGAGACTTTGAAGGAAATGGTTCTACTTTGCAATTTTACAATTTCATTACAAATGATATTATTAGCAATAACCTGAGTGAAAAGTAACATTTTATAGAACTTTTACATGAATATGAAAATGAGTATTAGTGCCTTGGGGTTGTGTTTACGGTGTTCACAAGACAAGTCCAGATGAAAAAAAGGGGACACGTCCCTTCTTGTGGTATTCACGACTTCAGAAGTGGAAATTCTCTGAAAACTCAGAAGGTTCATGAGTGACGTGTTTGCTAGTGTTTTCAGAAATGGTGTAGGCAATGGACATGCACTTTTTGCTAGAGGGCAAGTTAATATATCGTAATTTTAGTTACGCAGTGTTTTCATTATAATTTTTTAATATGTCTGTGGAAAGTGCTGATATTCCGAACTTAATTCAAATCAATTCAATTCAATTTTATTTGTATAGCGCTTTTAACAACAGACATTGTCACAAAGCAGCTTCACAGAAATATATAAATTCTGAATATAAACTTATGAATCTATACATTTACCTATATATATCCTTAATGAGCAGCCTGTGGCGACGGCGGCAGGAAAAACTCCCTGATATGGCAAAAGGAAAGGGATAAATCTGAAGGAATATCTGAACTTTCGTAGAAATGAATTCCAAATATCATAATGTCACAAATTTGCTAACATTTCAACACTGACCAGCAACTCATGCAACATCTCCTTTCTTTTCTTTTTTTTTTTTAATTCTTTTTTTTAAAACCTTCTGTTTATTTCCAGGTCTGAGACTTTTGGATCCTGCTGTAGGAAGGTCCTAGAAGCTAATTTACCTGTAGGAGACTGTTGCAGTCAATCTCTACAAAACTCATGGAAGTGTTTTGACTGGCCAGCTTTACAGCATGCCAAAATATAACCTAAAAGACAAAGAGACTCCCACAAACTAGCATGTAATGAACAAACCATCCATCCATTATCCTCACAACTTACCTGTCAGGGTGGTGTGGAAGCTGGAGCCAATCCCAGCTGAGTTCAGGTGAGAGGCGGGGTTACACCATGGGCAGGTCGCCAATCTATCACAGGGCTAACACAGAGACCAACAACCACTCACACCTATGGACCATTTAGAGTTTTTAGGTGACCTCATCTTCATGTCTTTGGGCTGTGGGAGGAAACCAGAGAACCCGGAGTAAACCCACACAGGCATGGGGAGAACATGAAGGCTCCACACAGAAAGACCCCAGTGGGCCGGTAGGTTGGAACCCAGAACCTTCTTGCTATGAAGACAGTGCTCACCACGGCACCACCGTGCCACCCACAGTAATAAACCATTTCACCAAAGTGTTATCCAGTATTATGGGCTGTGCTTGGTTCATTCATTCCCTGTTTGTGCACCAGAGCTATGAGTAAACACAAAGTTCATCCTCAAAGCCAGTACATGCGTTTGCCTTTTCCTGCTGGAGAGATGAAGCAAATGGGCTTTAAACAGGATTATTGAGAGCATCAAATTATTCAAGCCAAAGGCGCCTTTCGGCGTGCATGCAGTGACGCTTCAGGCTTCTGCCCATGTTTCAATATTTAGCGTGTTGGGAGTGAGAATGCATTCGGTAAATTCTTAAATCCAATTAAAGAAAACACAAAAATAAGGTGCGGTAATGCTTGTTTGTTCAAATTGATATTGACGCTGAATATTCAGCGTGAAACTGCACATGCTTGTGCATTTTTGAGGAATAAATCTGAAGCTGCTGTCACAGACTTCCATCAAAAAAATGAAGTTCCAGTGTTAATAACTTGCTTTGATTGTGAACAACATAGCCTAAATATCAAGACTAGACAAAATGATTTGCTAGAGAAACCAGGTATACAGTATGCAACATATGTGACGGGATTTAAAACAAACAAACAAATAAAAACAGACCAATAAACCTATATGGCTGAGGGGGTAAGGACACTTAACTCATTGCATGCATCATCATAGTAGACATGATTTTAGAGCAACGCTGTGTTAAAAAAACCCCAAAATGAATAAAAGCATTTTCTTTTCACAAATATAAATATATTTATGTACTGTATAATATATACACCACAAATTGCCACCATGAAGACCATTGTCTGTTTGGGGAATGGATTAAAGAGCAAACTGGTAAAATATTTGCTCTAAATACATACAGCTACTACAGATTGGTTGTGCTGAAGCACTGTTTGCGGAGGAGGAAGAATGTTGGTGTTTTTTTTTGGGGTAGGCGTGGGAGGGGGTAGTTGGGGGCGGGGTGGGGGTTGTAAGCTGGTGGAGCAGCGATGCGCCAGTCTGTCAGTCCCGTGGGCCGGGCGAGTCACCTCCATCCTCCATCTCCCATTGGAAATTCTGCCCTGTCATTTGGTAGAACATATTATTAAAGGGCTTGTAGAACTTGTGCAGTCTGCGGATGACATCCGGCTCTATTTTGGGGTGTGTCCTGCCCTTGGACTTGCCAAGGCACCGCGGGGTGCTGCTGTCCTCGGGCTTCTTCAGGCAGGGGAAGCCTTTGGTCTTGTTGAAGTAGAAGTGCTTGTCGGTGACGATGCGCTTGAGACCCAGGAAGTCCTGCACCTTGGTCATTTCTCCAGCTGGATCCGTGATGAGCCGCTCGCCGCTCACAAAGTGCATCTGTGACAGGGGGAAGTACTGGAGCCAGTTTTCTAGGTGCAGCGCGTAGATGCCGATACGCAGTGCACTCCATGAGGCGTCGATGAGGCCCAGTGTCCGGTTCTTGAAAGCGAGGACCTCGAAGGTGGGGATCTCGGGCCGTTTGGACAGCGTCTGTGTGTAGTCTGAAATGGCTCGTGTAACTGGGTTGCGCACCACTATGATCAGCTTGATGTCCTTCGCCATTGTGTGGATGCGCTTTGGAGCACTGTTCGTCACGAAATAGCTGGGCGTTTTCTCCATGGTGATCTGGCCCTCCAGCGTCGAAGGCATTAAGTCCCTGCAACGCAAGCAGAACAAAAATTAGTATAGAATAATATTTTTATCTGGAAATGAGAAATGTGAACCAGGTTACCCTAGGGTTGGGAACTGAAACTTAAAACCGAATCCAAAAATTCCAAGTAAAAAACCTGTAAAAAAGTTCGGACCTGCTTATCGGCTCTCTGATTATGCTTTATTAAAAAAACTACACTGTCAAAAAAATAAAGGTTACATATCCACACGCTGTCCAAAAGTATTCAGTGTGAGACCAGGAGACTGTTGTGCTAGCTCGCTTTGCTCGCCGTGGCTAGCTCTCAGTGGCGCGCGATGGGATTTCAAAATAAAAGTCCCCGTGGCTCAGTAGCCGTGCCTCATTCTTTAATTGAATACAATAAAGTCTATATATTTTTATATTATAATATTTATATTTTCAGATGTAAAAGGTCTCCTCAACAGAATAACACAACACCCTTTCATTAAAGCTGAAACAGTCAGAAGTTATTATTCGACCATTTACAACAAGTATATTAACTTAATAAGATATTTTCTTATCTAAACATTTTGCCTCTTTTTTTAAATTTTTTTACCATATTGGAATTGACAAGAACAGGACTCGATAAGCAGAATCAGAATTCAATAAAATTCATATAATACCCAACCCTGCTTAATCTGGGTTTGGAGCTGGTTTGATACTTTAAATGCATAGCATCAATGCTTTCTTTCCCGGGGGAATGTTTCGCTTTACATCATTCCCATGAGCTCAGCAGTCTCTTTCAGACACACCCAAGTCTTCTCTGCGAGGTCTGTAGTCTACCCTGTCCTCCTCCCGTTAAGCTTACGAGCGCTTCAGCACAGGGGAACGGTGATTAATTATGACGTTCCCTCGGATCATTTGTAGCAGAGGAGAAATGTCTCTGCCTACAGAGATTTATCGGGAGGGATAGTAGGGAGCAATTTGCCACTGCTGCAAATATTATGTTCAACTTTGTCCTCGGGACTTGGGTGAGAGATGAATCGATGCACAGGCACAAGTCATTCATGAGTATAAAACAGGAAAGAATAAAAAACAGTGCTTTCTCAGCAAGTCTGTTCTAATAAATGAGATGTAACGTACGTTCCGTGAACAATTTACAGATTGCATTTAGACAATTAGCATCATTTTCTTCCTGCTTTCTTCCTCACCCACGCTGCATCATTGTAAGCTTTTAAAACCTTTTATATGTCAGCACACAAAGTGTGTAGTTGTAGTACAGCTGAGCATCCATTGTGTCCGCTGGATCAAAATCAATATCTGACTTCAGGGTTCAGATATGCTTCTTACGTAACAATGCCTACACTTTACTCGCACTTGTGCAATATTGATTTTTCTCTGATTGCGATATTCTATTATAAAATATCACGATAAATGATTTAATCATCTAGAAACGTTAGCCTAAAAAAGACAGAAAGCAAAATGATCATCTCAGGTTTAAGGTAAGAAGGGGAGGGTGTAACAGTTTTATCTGCTGTGTAGGATTTTATTGATTCTGCAGTAAAATGCAATAAACAGAAGAAAACCCCAAAATTATAACACTACATTTTGGTGGAGAAATCGGTTGTCGGGTGCCAACATGGCCGACATCTTCTCTGTCAGTGCTGCACAGCGTTTTGCGCAGGAGACCACCAGACAAAACAACAAAAAAAAAATGAAATAAAAGCTACAAATGCTTGAAGATGAACCCAGTATGATTAACCTATTACTGGTAAATGTTATATAGCTTCATATACATGCTTATAAAAGGATGCTTGTTTTTTTTCATCGTTAGAGAACACCTCACTGCACCTTTTATAGTATTTACAGTATGCCAGTCGCATATTTTTGCATTGAAAATATTTTGTTATTTTTTTTAATTATGGACTATATATGCAATAAAATCAGCATCTTGCTCGTGTAGGGCTAATTTTTGATTTTGACAGCTGCTTGTATGAAGCTAAAATGGCAGTCAATTATTGGCATGTGGCACACATTTTAAAATGGACCCCTAAATGGAACACATTAAACGGTGAACACACACACACACACACACACACACACACACACACACACACACACACACACACACACACACACACACACAAAAAC
>JAQMYM010000023.1:30037333-30050914 GCA_030014255.1 Parauchenoglanis ngamensis
ACCCCTTCCACACACCCCACACTCCTCCCCTCACCCCGCTCTAGAAAGTAGGCGCTAGAGTAGAGTAACTCTCTACTAGAGTAGGCGCTCTCTAGAGGTTTGTCCGTTCTGGGCTACTGTAGCGGCGCAGCATGGCGGCTCCGTAGAGGCGGACCCGCCCCCTGTGTAGGTATAAAGGGCTCGTTCTAAACTTACAAAAACCCAACGGTTCAGAGTTACAGCTAATTATACACTAATGAGGACCTACTTATGAATTCCTTAAGTATATTATGGAATATATGCTCCACTTTTCGTAATAGATCCCCTCACAATCCTTCATAGTGGACCTTTAAGTTTTAAAAATTGATGGAAATCAAATTTAATTGCAAAATGAACAAACATGCTTTTAAAGAGCTTTACACAGAAGCTTGTCTGTAACCATAATAAAACAGACTATTTTCTTACATTATGGCCATATCTAATTCATAAAAAATCATAGAAAACATATATTTTTATTAGCACTTTAATAAGTCTTTTCTAGCATTGTTGGAAACAAACACCATAAATAGTTTATGCTCAATTTACTAAACCATCAATACAATATTCTACACCAAGAAGCTTTACAAAGCTAGATTAATTCACTGCATTGATTTAGCACAGCATAAAAGTGCAGTAAAACTCAAATTCATGATTATTATCAAGGCAGAGACGAGCACTGTGGAGCTAGTAGACTATAGCAGCTGAGCAAGAGCTCCAGCATCGCACAGCGTCCCATAACTGCAAATAAGACACATCTGAAGGCACTGATGGAATATTCTGTCCTTCAGTCTCCTGCTTCACATCCAGCCTTGAAAAGAACAAACAAGCAAAGTAGATTTAGATATCCGAGCAGAGAGGGAGGGATGAAACACGTCGCCTTTATCCCCTCGTACATGTAAGCAGGGACTTGTACACTGACGGGGAGGAGGAAAGATCGCAGCGGCAAAGACTTTGTCCATTTATTTGGATTTCCTTTTAGTAAAAGCTTCGAGATTTAGTCTGTTTGTTCAGCTTCCCAGAGGCACGCTAATGTGATGATCATCTAAACTGCAAGGCAAAGCGAAGCACACGCAGCAAATTCATACATTTACAAGAAAATAGGTGCAGAGTTTCACTCTGTCCACTTCCCTCAAACTACCCAAGTGTTGGTGCTGACTGACCTTTAATAACATTTATTAACATTTATACCACGGTGCTGATGAATTCCCAATTCTGACTGGTCAAAGGATGGACAGAGCACGTCTAATGCATCACCGTTTCTATAGGAACAACTTATTGTAACGTCTCCACGGAGATGTTTAGCATTTCGGAAGGAGTCTCCAGTGTCAGTACTTATTATTAGTAGCTAGCTAAAGAAGACACAGAAAAGTCTTCAGGATGAAGAGCCTTGTGGTTTAACAGCAGCAGCTGAGAAACGTTTTGGTCTTTTTAACCTTTTCATGCATCGATTATTCAAAAAAAGTTATCCAGCTGCTTTATACGTTTTTAGATGTCATATGAGTTAAACTAAATTCTCAATATTATGTACATCAACCAGTTACATTCGTTGTTCATGTGTGGGTATACAATGAGTAACAAAGGAAAGCATAATAAATAAATAAATAAATAAAAATGTGTATACACTGTAAATTCTAATTAGTTACCTTACTTTAAAACAAGCATGCACACTGATTCCCTAAAAACACTAAAGTTTTTTACTAACAGTAAAGTGGAATAGGAATCGCATATGGCAAATGTTTCTTTGTTACATACGATTCCTATTCCACGTTACTTTTAGTAAAAAAAAATGCTTTAGATTTTATTAAAGGCAATCTGTTAAGTAATTAGAATCTACAGTGTATAAACAACAATTGTGAGCATTCGCATCTAAAATATTTTATACATGTATTACAAAATATAAACAAATATAAATGCAGAATCAGCCAAAAAAATGTATACACACTTCAGGCTTTTTTCTTTGGGGAAATATGAAAACTTTTTTCCAGCTCACTTCCTAACATGAGAATCTGACAGGCTAACATGAGATTCTTTTCTAATAAGCACCTTACAGGCTGGACAGCAGCACTCTGGACCTGATCATCTTCCACTACATGTGAAGCGAAATGAGTCGCTGGCTGATGTTCCTTCTTAATAAAAAAGGAAAGAAAAAAAGAGAAATCCAGTACAGTATACGAGCGATAGAAGGTGGGTCCCTAGAGACAAAGAGAACAGCGTAATCCCAGTCCCTTTGTTGTAACATTAAAGCTGGAAGGCCACGGAATCGGCACTGCACTGATTTAAATCGTCTAATTAGGAACATCTTGTAAATGAAAAATTCAACTGCAAAAGCCTGGAATTTTTTTCTTAAATGTCACCTTGAAAATTGAATCTCATCAGCATACCGATGGTGGTGCCGTCTTTCTATTCAGCAGGTTTGTCTTTTTGCAAAAACCAGACATCTCTATTCTAAAATTCCCATTTTTTGGCGGCCAAACAAAACTCCATTTCAGCAAACCTGAATCAGAACTCCAATAACGTTCACCGAATGATGCATTAAAATCTGGATGAACAGGTGAGTGCATCACACTTTGGGCTTAAACACAAACCTAATCCAGCCAGTTCTGCTTGCTCACGTATAAAAATAAAGCACGTCAAAGTGGTGCAGGAAAAACCGTCCACATTTCTTCCCGCACCCCGTGCGTGGCGACGTTCCTGTCCGACAGTCTGCTCCCTGGCCTTTTTTCAATTAAGGAGAAACGAATCAATCACTGTTAACAGTTTGCTTTTCCTTTTGCACACACATACGATGGATATTCCTGTCAATCCGGTTACAGTGCACAAACCTGCGCTTCCTTACTTGGAAAACACATCTCAGATACTGTCCTGATCCATGTTTGTTGGGTGGCTCATGGCTTTATTAGATGGAAATCAGGCTCATGTTTCTTGAATCATTAACTATTAGTCACAACAATTGCCAATTTATTGCATTTCTGAAGTTAGGATTTGTTTTTTGCCATAAAAGAAAAAAGAAAAAAAAAGTGGAGTTTTTAGATTTGTTTTAATAAAGTTTAATTTTTTTAGACCATAACAATTAACTACTTATTGCATATCGATTCAGATTGCGCAGTTTTATCAGAGAAATCCGACAAAATATTATCTACAGAATACAAGAAAAATAGAGCTGTCTGCTTTTGTCCCTGAACTCTTCGACTGTGGATAAGTAATTATTAACAGAAGGAACGCATGCTGCAGTTTGCACTTGATCTGAGAGGTAACTGCGGAGTCGACTTCCTGCTCAGAGAGTCCCGAAGGATGGCAGTGCGCTTGAAGAACATAATGAACACACTTTAAACACTCCTCTACACATGGATATTTTATAATCCAGACTTGGAACACCAGTTAGCCCACAGCTTTATTTGCTTTTTGTTAGCTCGTTGGCTAAAAATGGTAATCCATTAGCATCGGGACTCTTACTGTTACTTGATCCATCATCCATGTTTTTATCCTAGCTTCTATTTCACATTACATTAATGCTTCTAATAAAATACTCATTGTGTTTTATTTATAAAAGGTGACACGTGGGAGACACACAGACAGACAGATAAACCGTTTAAAGTGATATACAGGCGGTTGCACAGACTAGCGGAGGAGTGTAATATTATACACACATTCATGCACTTTTTTTTTGCATTGAACAAGAAAAAAGCATTGATGCAGGAATTGTAACGTGCAGCCTGTGCGACTGATAACAAATCTTCAGTTCGATGCGTTTTGTTGCTGCACAAATAAAACAGCTTATAAATAACGATGTCCTAAATCAGTTTTTGCTTTAACTATGGAAAAGACGACTAGTTTGGGTACTTTTTATGAATTACTGCTAAAAATGAATAGTTGTACACAACCCCTAAAATAGACGAAGAAACAATCGTTCTCATTTATTAATCTTTTAGTAAGGTTTGTGTGTATAAATGTTTGTGCAAGCCAAACCGAAAATAATAAAACTTTCTGAAACCCTGATTTTCTTCGTACGCACATGTGCATGTTGAAACAGCTCATTTGCATTCCGTAACGCCCACAAAGCTCCGTAAAAGGTAAAGAGCACAGACGGCTCAGACAATGAAATGAGTGATCAGGGTAAAGCCTGAAAGGTACTTTAATTCACGTCTATGCCTATAATAATAATAATAATAGTAATAATAATAATAATAATACGTGAGCACTACATCTTCCGTCAGCTGAAGCGTTTGTTTACACTTTACGGCTCTGCGCAGACACAACGGCCCGTCCTCCGTTTATACGCCAACATTTCTTTTGTCAGAACTGAATGATTAGTTTTATTTGTCTTAATTAATGGGTGTGTTGGCTCGCTTTCTTTCTTTTTAATGTTTTTTAATTAATGCTAATATAACTGACTGGTTTTCACAAAATGTTCTCAAAGGTGCTCCGAGTGCCTAGTGAAGTAGCATCAGGATGTGATTTGTGTTTTGAGACTCCAAGGCACTTCTATAAGGCACTAAATGCTGTAAACATCAAAAATAAATGTATAAATAAATCAAACTCGGCAAAACATCCCAGATATAAAAGTGCACTATTGTAAACTATTGCAATATTCTTACTCTTAATAACGAGCGGTACTTTAAGTGCTAAAAGTTTTTAGACTATTTATAAAATGCTGATTCAATGCCATTACTCTGCTTCCTTCTAAAATGGTTCTCACCGCACTTTTAGTGCTGTTAAACACTTGACTCTTCCACAACTTCATCATGACCCACTTGAAGAAACTTTAGTGACACCATTTTTCCGTTTTTATCTATGAATTTTCTAAAGTGCCACCGTGAAATTAACCCGAACAGCTGAATCAGAGGATGAAATTCATATTATCCCCAGTACTGGATGAGATTTTTTTCCACTTTCTGTCAAATCAAGCCATTTGGAAAATTGCATAAATTGGAACAAGCCTTATAAATCTTTTCATTCATATTTGTGAAACAGGGGAATTACTTCCTTTTCCTTTCTCCTTCCTACGGTTCTCTTCATTTCCTGCATGGATACGTGTACAAATATACCATCCAGGCGGCTGCTTTTCCGTGGCTGCTCACTGCAGATAAAGAATTTCCAGGCACTTAGAAATTATGAGATTAAGGTGGGGTCAATGGAATATCTCCTTTGCACAGCACCTCAGAGCTGCAAATAAGCCGTGTCATCAGACCGGAGGAGGAGGAGGAGGAGGAGGAGGAGGAGGGCTCTCCATCGTCTTCTTTAATCACTGCTATAAACCTGAGAAGCACACGGCTCAAATGGATCAAATCCACCCAGCGCCGCTTTAGAATACATACGCGAGCTCACACAAATCTTTACACCCGCTTATTTGAGGGATCATTTATGACTCTGCTTTATGCTGGACAAGAGGAAGTATGCGCTCCATTTCGAGGTTCATATTACACCCCAAACACTCCTCAAATACAGACGCCCGACTCTCGGCAAACTCGTTCCGTCGGTAAGGTCAACTGGAGGTCTGGAGCTGAAATCTGAGCTCATAAAATCCTTGTGATTTATGAAGTTCCTCCCTCTGGTTTAATGAACTAAGACTAATTAATCCAATTTCCCTCTCTGGGCTTTGAATGCTGAATATCGAGTGAGCAGAACGTGGATCATTTTAAGAAAATTAATTCAGTTCACGTCTGAACAATCACTTGAATCGTCTTCTGGAATCGGCCATTTCATAAAAAAACTGAAGGAATGAGTTGACACAACAAAAGGCATAAAGGAAATAAAGGAATAAGGACTCGCTATGATGCTACCGAGACCAAAGACTGAAAAAATACACATCAGTGGACGTCTACGTGAGCGGGAGAAGGGGATGAACAGGTCACAGTCTGGACTGATCGATTTGTCATTGATTAGATTTAAAGAAATTGTGTCTTTCAGTGAGATTATCCGAAGCCTGTGTTCTGAGATTAATCTCACTCAGGACTCAAGCGTCAGCATAACAGTATCACTAGCTACATTCACATGCACACTAAGAATCTGTTAATAACCGAATTCTAGCACGACCGGTATGAAATACCATGTTCTGATCCCGAATTTACTCAAATTGAAACGGGGGGTGTAATATCCTGATAATCTGTTAGATAGCCTGATTTAGCCATGTAAACGCTCGAGCAGATCTTCTGCCTTCCGCGCCTGTTCAGCACGCCTTCGCCCGGTCATGACATCATGAAGTTGTCTGTAATTTCATGTAGGATCATTTTGTCCCACCGGTCCTTATGTCAGACTTTCATCCACAGCACAGGGAGCAAAGTATGGCTCTGTACAGGACGGCCTTTTGAAACAAATGATCCTGTTCGGCACTTCTATCAGGCAAAGGTTTTTTCCAATTGTTGCTTAAATAAAACAGATAAAGAACCATTGGCGAAAATACTTGCAATCCACGTCCATCTTTATGGAGCAGCGTAAGCCAGCTACAAACACACGTCCGCCTGATCGTTGCCATGGAAACAGTACATGAACATGTTGATAGAGTAAACAACATCGCATTACAAGCACTACCACTACAGGAGGGTATCCTTACACACAGGAACTTTTAACGCACATGTTTCTTGACAAAATACGTAGCAGTCTATTCACAATCAAATATTTTCATTGATTTTATTCCACATAAGTTTGAAACTAGTGAGATTTTTCTGAATCTTCTTTGTAGATGGGAACACGTGTTGCTTTCTGTTTTGTCTTCCTGTACAGAGTCATGTGAAGGCACGTCTCACACCCCGCTCTTCACCACACGCCCGTCAGGCCTCCAGCGCGAATCGTCCTTGGTACAAAGAAGCCATGCATCAAAACCTTTCCCTGTCCTGGCACCCAGGTGCTGGAATAGCACTTATTTACCCTATTAAAAACCATTTCATGTTGTAGTAACCTCGTCCTAACAGGATTTTCGCTCAGAGGTATTGATCTATTGAGCTGGCATGAGGATGTGTTTTTGACTGAGACTATAAAGCACTTCTGTAAGTCGCTCAGGATAAACGTCCGCTAAATGCTGTGAATGTAACTGTAATGGAGACACAGTCTGAAGTTTCGTATCTGTAACACGAGTATGATAGCTGGACTTAAAAATCCTATTTCACAAATGCAAGTGAACGGAAAGCAAGCGTTCCATTTGAAGACGCAACATATACGAGGGGGATATTTCTCACTGCTCACTAGTCTCCAAAATTCAAGTTGATCAGACTTAACTTTTTATTTTGCATATCTATCCCCTTTTGGAAAGTAAAAGGATGCTATATGTTGGCTGATGTTTTCTTAGTGTCTGTGCAAAGGAATGGGTTCGCAACGCCACAACATTCTCAGTGCCAGTCTGTTCCTGGAAACCACTGCTGAATTCCGGTTTTGCTCAAAGCTTGAAAACTTTCTTATCTGTGCTGCACAGAATAAAGTCCTCCAAGGTCAGGAAGTTTGTCAGTTTCCTGTTCCCTGACTGAGATATCCACACATCCAGGTTTGATTTAAATGCATTTATTTCTTGATCATGTGCTTTCTAGCAGAGTTTAGATTTAAAGTCAAGAGAATCCCAAATCTTACAGCCAACTATTATTCATAAGTTTGTTGTGATTCTTGTTCCTTGCCATGACATTATTCTACTATTAGCTCAAAAACAAAAAAAGCTGCAACCCTTATCAAAACATAATCAAGTTCAATAGGCAAAGACTTAAACAAGCGGCGTTTTTGATTGAAATAATGGTTTTGTCATAATGTAGGAAAAGTCCATTACTTTGACAGCTGATGAATGACACAACAGTGAATCTTTGCGTAAAATCCTGACTGTGCACGTAGCATTGCTGGAGCTCCATCTGTTCTGAAATCCTCCAGCTTCTCAAAGGGAACAGTGTTTTTTCTCTTGAATTAATTGAATACGTCCTGACTCCACATCATCTTTTTTTAAAGGTATGAGTCTGAGCAAATCTTCCTTTCGCATCTTCTCCCGGTGTTCATTTGGGTTTCAAGCTGTCCAAAAACATACGTGTGGGTGGGTTCTCCGGTCTTGTACAGAGACAGGGTTTCCAGGACCGGCTCCAAAACCCCCGTGACCCTCATCAGAATATGAATGAATGAAAGATATCCTTTAAAAGAATCTTTAACTAAAAGGTAAGTAAAGTCTGGATTGCCGTAGTTTTGGGCATTGGTTTATGCAATTCAAGTGATTTGAAAGTGATTCAAGGACTGATCATGTCCAGACGTGGATCTTCCAAAACCTGCTCAGAAATCTCCACGCCACAGCAGATGGACCTAGTGCCATATTTTCAATCATGATATTTTAACATTCACTTTGTTTTTAAAGTCAGTGCTCATTGCTTCTTTGACAAACTCAGGATCGCTGAATGGTTTCTGAAGTTTGGTGATCAGGTGGCTGTTTCAAAACCATGCATCTAACGGTGACTGATGGACCTTAAATGTCACCTCCGAAGCTCACTCTTTGGTGAAAACTGTGTGTATGTTGGTGTGATGGTGCTCTGAATTGCCCTGTTTGGCCAAGGTAACAGCTTGCTTGCATATCGCAGAAATACTCTCTTATCTTTCATGTTGGTGAAAAGAAATTAGTTTTTGACAGCCCGCATTAAAATGTTACGTTTTAGGGTCTTGCTGGCTTTTCTGTGCTCAGAAAACTGGGGTTTGGAGACATAAAACCCTGAAGCAAGCTTCCTGGTGGATGTGCACACTCTATTAGCATGTCTGCATGTTTAAATGTAATATACCAGCATTTCTGAGTATACCTCAGGAGAACAAGGAACACTAGACTGACAAGTGAATTAACAATTTACTTTTAGTTACATAAAGTACATTTATTAAACTTCTTTCCGAATATACAGGTCCTCTTATAGTAAAGATTGGGTAGGGAATTTATTTTAGAAGTATTTTTGTCATACTTCTTTTTACATCCCAATAGTGATGAATAAATTTAAAAAAAAATTGAAAAAATACATCATCTGTGGCAGTCACAGGGCTGTAAAAACCCGTCCAATCATTTCATTCGGTCCTACCTGCCTGTCTGCGCACCCTGCCCCTGCTCTCAATCAGTGTGTGACGGGATTCTTCCACAAGGCGAGGCAGGTATATTGCTAAAGCTAGCTTGTTGGCATGTCAGAGAAAGGGCAGCCAAAATTTCCATTACACCTAACGTTATGTCTACAACAGCTTGCATTTCTAAACAAAGCAAGAAAAGAACAACTGACGTAGAAAATGCTACAATGAAAAAGAGTTTGGAGAAATCTTCCCAGTACTAACAAACTAGCTTGACAGCTGTGAGCACTAACAATAGCCATGTTTGTTTTTTACTTTCATTTTGCTAATGTTAGCTGCTTTCTCATGTATGAATGAGACATGATGTATTTGGATTCCTAGCACTATCTTGTCCTCCAGCAGTGGTCAGGCAATGCGCGTTCATGTGTTTTCGAGGAGTGGCTTTGCAGGGAGGGCTGAAGTGAGGGGGTGGGATGCGTTCCCACATGAGGGGGTGGGATGCGTTCCCACGTGAGGGGGTGGGATACGTTCCCACGTGAGGGGGTGGGATGCGTTCCCACGTGAGGGGATGGGATGCGTTCCCACGTGAGGGGGTGGGATGCGTTTCTCCAACATCGCCTACCCTGCTTTAAGCAATATCACACAAGCAAGAATGCACTTATACTGAATGTCAGCACTGGCTAGCTAGCTCTCATTGATTTGTACATTGCAGTTAAAGGTGCTTCTGGTAAAATTGGTGTCCCTTCTTTGTTTTTATTTCTCCAAAGAGCTTTTTAGTATATTCTTTAAGTATATTCATGAGGAGTGATTACCATATCCGCTGATGAGGTACTAACTGTACTAACTGATGTATAATAGGCCCACGTTAAATTAGCTTGTTTTTAAAATCTAGGATTAAAATATTTGTAACAAGCATTTTTTTAATTGTTTTTTGGACACTTCAATCCCCCTTTACTCAAATCCATATTAACTTGATTTCATTCTGCAGCACACTTCTTGTCTTTAAATATGCTTTAGACATGGAGGTGATTTCATTAATTAAGACTAATCCATGAACAAAAGACAGAACATATTACTGCAAATGTGTGTATTTATTTAAAGCTTTTGTTCTGAAGCGAGCAGTTAGAAGTTTGCAAAAGTTTGAATCGCAGCCATGACAGAAAAAGGACGGCTTTCCACTTTCACTTGTCAATCAGGGCTTTCAAGTACCCTATAAAAGTACAGGAGCAGCAGTCTGAAAGATGTGACAGCACGCTGTCTGTCTCTGATTGGTAGATTTCATGTGACAGGCAGAGAAATTGCTAGATTTTATAAATGCTTTTTTCCCACTCGAAGTGCACTTTCAGGTCAATGTGTCTTTCACACTGGAAAAAATATCTTAGCAAGTGGAAATACCTCGAGTATAGGCAGACTTGGCCAATATTCGAAGAGCACACTGAAATGAACAGGAGATTATGAAATGGATTTTAATCCAGCTTCACTAATTGTAAGATGAAATGTATGTATGTATTTATAGTTATTTTTTATGTAACAATTATAAATACTTTATATAATTGTTTATCAATTTACCAATTATTAATTTATTATTATAATTAGTAAATGTAATAAAAAACTAATGATTAATTAAGATCAATAATAATTAATAAGTATTTGTTTTTTACAAAGACGAAATTTATTAACAGAAGAAATAAGAAGCAAAATAATCTACCAATAATATTAGAATATTTAAGGCTCGAAATTTGGAAAGAATGTCTAGAAATAGGCTCAATAATCTTATATTTGGTTTATTGTAATCTTATATAACAGGAACTACTAGATAAATATGACTTTATGACCAAAATATTTTCACTTGCAAAGATGTCATTTTTTTACGGTGTAATTTCACTCTTCTAGCTTTTAGCATTTAGGTAATTATTTCACTTATGGACCATGAGATTGCATGACAATTAAACTGAGACACATTAAACTGACCGGATTCGCCTGCTGTGCTAAAGCGCTGAGATGCTGGATGCTGACTAACATTATAAGTCACCACGGGATCCTATTTAAACTCCTCTTCATCAGCCATGTGACATTTGCAAAAAGACAATTAGCAGTGCAAATAAACAGCAAAAGAGAATATGGCACTGATCACAGGCAGGCCGGGATTCATTACGGACTTTTCTTGCACCCTGGCATTCACACTGAAAGATTACCAGCCAGAATGTTTGTCTTTGTTATTATTGAGAACAATAAGAACACTGTAGCTGTACTTTAATTGCAGTTTATTTGCAGAGGTGATGCTTGTTCACATACAGTACATGTCTGCTTGTGAATTTTACTTCTACCAGCTTATTTTGTAATACAGTCCAGTTTCCAAAAAGGTTGGGATGCTGCGTACAATGTCAATAAAAACAATGTGGTGATTTGCAATTCATCTATATGCACATTAAATTGAAAATAGAACAAAGCCAATATCTGAAATGTTGAAATTAAGAAATTTTATTGTAATTTGGAAAATACATGCTCATTTTGAATTTGATGCCAGCAACACGTTTCAAAAAAGTTGGGACAGGGGTGTGTCTCCCGCTGTGCTGCATCACCTCCTCTGAAAGTGTTTGGGAGCTGAGGAGACCAGCTGCTGGGGTTCTGAAATGTTGTCCCATTTTTGCCTGATATAGGATTTCAGCTGCTCAACAGTTCGGGGTCTCCTTTGTCATAGTTTTTTGTTTCAAGATGTGCCAAGTGTTTTCAGTGCGTGACATTTTTTAGTGACTTTTCTACTACGGAACGAATGTTTGGTATCGTTTTGCTGAAATGAGCAAGGCCTTCCCTGAAAAAGGCGTTGTCTGGATGGCAGCATATACTGCTCCAAAACCTGTATATGTCATTCAGCGTTAATGGTGTCTTGCCAGATGTACAAGTTACCCATGCCATGTGCACTAATGCCCCCATACCATCATGGACGCAAGCTTTTGGACTGTGCCCTGACAACAAGCCAGATGCTCCCTCTCCTCTTTAGGTCAGACATGGCGTCCATCTTGTTCCAGTCTTTTGTTGCCCTGCCCCAACTTTTTTTTGAAACATTTCAAACTTCAAATGAGCATATACTTTTCATAAAAAAATAAAAATAAAAATAAATTCTTAATTTTTAATTAGAAATTGTAAAAAAAAAAAAAAAAATTAAATGAAATATGGGTTTACATGATTTGCACATCATTGCATTCTTTTTTTTATTTAGATTTTGCACAGCGTGCCAATATTTTTTGGAAATATTTTTATTATATTATAATAATATCCCACAATCCATTAGCATCATGTTGCATCTGAATCCACAGTTCCTTACTGTACCGGCTTTAAAATCACGTGCATGTTAATTCATTTAATCTCCCATGCACTTTATGCGCAATTTCCACAAGAACTATTAATGAATATGTTTACACACTGTATTAATATATTTAAACAAAAAAAGTTAGGAGTAACTATTCAGTGTAATTAAAAAAGGAAACAATCTCTCTAACGGAACTAAATGAGCACTTTAATTTCGACTATATTTCCTGCTTTCCAAATCTATTACAAAGTGCATCATGTAATTGTTATATTACATTTAAATGAGAAAGTATTATTAATGCATATATAAAGTCCTGACATCTTGAACATGATATAAAGAGCAATAACTCATATGTAAGATTCAGAACGGATTTAGCCATTATCCTTTCTAAAGACACACGGTCTATTATGGATCCATTATCCATGAGCTGTTTGGAGTGATAGCGTGACACCATCAGGCGTCGAATCCGACAGGAAGACAGACTGCAGTAATCCACCATCTTTCTTTGTTTGTTTGTTTCTATATAATAAGGTGAAGCATATCAGCCATAAGGAATAATTGCATGCCATGTGCTGAATTCCGAGCAAGGCGTATGCATTTGAAATGGATTGCTAGCTGATGAAGACAAATTGCAAATGATTCTCCCTGCTCTGACTGTTTGCCATGGGCACACAACTAATCTGCTGTGATTATGGCTCCTTAATAGGTTCATGTATTTTTGACTGAATAATGACGACACCTTGCACGATCCCTTCTGTGAATTAACCAAGTCTCAACAGCCTCCTACAAAACAGTTGGTTTAAGTGAACCTAAAATAGACTTGCCAACTGTTGCCTACACAGATATCCCATTTGGGAAAAGAAAACACACACACACACACACACACACAAAGACATAATTATGGCTGCAGATTATATGTACTCTGATAATGGATTAATCCAGGGAGATTTATAGTTTAATCGAATTGTTAAAAAACAAGAAAGAGGTGTGGCATTAAATCTTTTAAAGGAAAAAAATAAAATAAAAGTTCTTACTCTGTGTGATTCTGCCCCCTGACCCCCCCTCTCTTACCCCTCCCTCCCCAAGCGTGTATTAGAGCGTACGTTGGCCATCAGGAGCCCATAGCGTACTTCCAAATGCTTACATTCACACTCCTTGTTTTTTCTATGCTAAATAATAAGCATGATCCTCCATTTTTCTAAATTTGGTTCTCAAACTTGTTCTCCAGCTCCAGCAAACACTGATTCCTCTTCTTTCTT
>JAQMYM010000023.1:30055931-30077268 GCA_030014255.1 Parauchenoglanis ngamensis
CTGGGTGACCCGGGGATCGAACCCAGGACCTTCTTGCTGTGAGGCGACAGCGCTAACCACCGCACCACCGTGCCGCCTTCAAATTCATTATGTTTCTAAATGTAATTATAGGTTACTTAAATACTTAAGGGTACGATGGGAAAGATAGATAGGGAGTAACAAGTAATTTACAAACATTTTACAAATAAAGAATGTAACAATTTTGAATTCATTGTACTTTAAAGTGTAACTAATATGTTATGTTGCCTGCCGCTTTGCTTTGGGCCGTTCGCTAACGGAGTAATTTGTCAGTATTCTGACTTCATGAAACTGTGACGTCAGCTGAGATTTATGCAGAATGATGTGTTTAATGGGTTAGACGCACTTTTGAAATGGACACGCAATTGTTTTGTGTGTGTGTGTGTGTGTGTGTGTGTGTGTGTGGTGTGTGTGTGTGCACGCGTTTGGCTAAGATTACTCCTATATATATTGTAAACCAAACCGACGTGTCTAAATACTTAATACCTAATGTGTGCGAATATGAAGGGATTTTCAATCCGTTTTTGTTGCTTCTACTTGTGAAGAAGTAATTAACAAACTCACTCATTAATAAACTACCAACCCAAAGCACTGGGTGTCAATAAAAAGCAAATTAAGGCAAATTATTTTCCAATGTGCCTTTAAAATATGCACGCATTCTAAAAGTAATCCAAACAAGGCCCAGTTTACACTTGGTTTTAAAATGTGTCTTGGGAGATCGGATCGCAAGTGAACAGCCGAGACATCTCCGTTTACACCTGTGTCTCTAAGGTGTCTCTAAGGTGTCCAGCGGGCCACTTGTGTTGCTGTCACCAAAGCAACCACCATCCTTACGTCCTTGTCGGGGACACTTTTTGTAGTTTTTATACTATAAAAGATGTGGTCAAATGCATCTCAGAAGACCTCAACAAGTGGTGTGAGTGGTTTGAATGTGTCTTAGCGGTTGTTTACACTTGTATTTGGTTGATACGATCACCTAAGCTGCATTTTAATAACAAGTGTAAGCGGTTATAAGTTGCATTTTTTAAATAGTGTAATTAAATACGTTACTGATTAAATTTCAGGCAGCGTATTGAGTATTCAGCCATGGACTCAGCCATGTTGATTTGATGTCACTTGTTGAACTCGGGCAGGGGGGTGTTGAGGAGGCCGTCCTGAGTTCCTGTGTAGGAACTCTGAGGAACCTTTTATTTCTCCCAGTCTCAGATGAAGAAACTGTTTAAGTTAAAATAAAAATGCTGTAATTTAGTAACAAAATTTGATTCAGAAATCAAATTACACTGATTAGCGATCATCATACATTAGCAATGTATGATGTTTGATCTAGTTGATCAAGATGGTCATGTGAGGTGAGATGCTTCTGAGCACCTCTCTGTGTCTAGGTTTGTGTGAGAGGCTGAGTCAGAGGAATCCAGCACCTGTCATGCTGTCAGCCTTACTGATGATGACAGAGCGGTATTGCTTCAGGCTTGTCACACATACACACACGCACACACACACACTCTCTCTCTCTCTCCCTCTGCACCTGATCTGCCTCCGTGTGTTTTAAGACAGGAAGGGGAGGATGTGGGAGGGGGGAATATTTCAGCCAGGAACTCATTCTATTTCAGCCGTCAAACAGTGACACGTGGCATCTCGCACAGGGATTTGGCATGTTTGAAAGCCCTCAGACTTCCTCATGGCTCGCTCAGAATGCCTCCGACTTCTGCATAACTGTCACAGCGGACCCTGGCAGGTGAGCTGACAATTTTACCCTGCTGATGAATGAAACTCAATGGAGTTTGTCACAAGTATGCACACACACCTCAGGTATAAGTGCTACAAATTTACACTGACACACACTCACATACGCTTGTATGGGCGTATGCATTACCCACACCTTCTATGCCATGAAGCATGATCCCAGGCATATGACAAATCCATGGACGGCTATCGCTAACACACTTAGTGTAGTCATTATGTGTTCGGTAATGATGTGTAGTCTGTTCGATCTAGCTCCTATTCATTTCATTTGCTCTCACGCTAATATGTCACATGGATGGATCTTTGCCTCAGGCGCAGTGGGGATGCACTGATATGTGATAAGACTTCGCTTCACTCAAGGACTCCCAAATCAGATGATTATACGCTGTCCTAGCCAGCTCGACTCGGAGGAGGAGTTGGGACTGGATGGCTTGAGTCACCAGAGTGAATGAAAGCATGCCTGTAACGAGCTCAGCAGTACCGTTCTGAAAGAAAAAACCCTTAGCAGAAATCTTGTGGCAAATGAGTGGGTAACGACAATATTGACACGGTTTCTCATCCCGTTCTGATCTCTTTAAGAGCTACTGTTTTTCTCGAGCCAACCCAAACCCAGTTATCCTTTAATACCGCTACAAAAATAACAGCAGCGCACTGCTAAGGGCTTTTCTCACAGGTTCATTTTATAGTTCTGTATTCATTTTCTCAAAGCACAGGGTTGATTCTGGGAGTCAATTTAATTGTGGATAGAATATACGGAAATGCTTATAGCTTCACATTGAAATCTTTTAAAAAAAACACTTCGATGAGACATTCGATACATAAGGTAAATCATAAATATAAATGCATTCTCTCTCTCTCATACACACACACACACACACACACACACACAAAATGCTCCCATGCAAATTTAGAAATTAGAGAGCCTTCGCATGCTCTGTGTCATGGAGTTGGGAGTTGGATGGAAGTGTAAGCAATTTATTTACATAAACAACAGCAAAGTGATAGACAAAAACCAGGGGTGTATTCCGATTGCCTAGTAGCGCCGCGTGAACTGGTCTGTACAGGCTATCTCCAAAGTAAGATTCCAAACCACAGGGACTGAAAATGCTCAGTTCAAAAGGAATTGTGAGCTGTGTAGGGAATAACTGAAGAAGGGTTCATTAGCTTGCCAGAAGATGACAAGTAAGATTACCCATCAGTCATTGCATCTTGCTGGAGTGCCAAAAACCACTACACTCTGCATTCTGAACCAAGCTAACCCCTACTACTATGCTGTTTGAATAAGATTAAAAGATATGTATATTAGTAATTATTAAAGATATGTAATAAAATAAAAAACATACCTATTTTTTCACATTTTGAACATTGCAGTATGGTAGTATGGACGTTTTCAAAATGTGGATAGATTTTAGCCTATACATTCTTTACAATGCTGAAAATACAGAGATTTTGAAAATAGCTGCGCCACGGTACCGCGTTAGCTTGCAGGCCTGTTTGTGTTTGCAGAGAGTTTCATCAGCCTGGTAAGTCTAATCGTGAAAAGCACAATTTTTACACATGAACTGGGAAATGCTCAAAATGTTAAGAAAAAAAGAGGTTCAGTTATTCATTACACGTCGATCTCATTCGAATAGCGTAGTGTTAGAGGTGGGCGTGGATAAATCATGCGCGTACAGAGTACTCAGGTGGACGTTTGATACTAGGGGTCGACTGATGTGTTTTTCTGGGCTGATACCGATACCGATTATTAGTAATCAAGGACATTGATAAGTGATATATCGGTCTACTGTAAAATTTAGTTTGTCTGTTTTTAGCTTAAAAATGTACAAGAATTCAATTCTTAGCCACAACTTACATTAAATGAAGATAATGTATAATAATAGAACATTATAAAAAAAATAAAGTACTTTGAACAAACATTGTGTGGAAAGTACTGTATACTGAGGACACTCATCATCTCAAGGTGTGTGTGCGAGAGTGAGTGAAATTACATGATTATATGACCTCAACAGCTGAATTACAAACCTCTAGACCTCACTTTGTAGGCGCTTCCTGAGGTTTGTAGATATCTGACAAAACCTCTACAGAACTTTACAAACCAATAGAAACCTCTCGAGCCTCTAGAGACCTCTCCGTAGACGTAGATAAACTTCTAGAAACATCTAAATTCCCGTACAAAGCTCTATCTTTGCAGAGGTCTGTAGAGGTTTGTTAAGGTTTGCAGTTGCTCAACCTGGACCTGTACTTAGCTTTCCTCTCAGTGTGGAAGCAAATTCAGGCTCTGCTTCATTCCTGTGTTTCTCCCAAACACCAAATACCACATCTGATTGAATTTACTTAACACATGGTCCACATTTCTACTAATCCAACAGCTCTATGGGCGGGACATCGACTACAGAAGTGGTGGTTGGTTGTTCTCGAGGCGGGACATTGTGCCAGACTACAGGGGTGTGCTCTTTCGCAGATATGCGCACACATAACAAAACCACTTTAATCGACAGGAAAACAAGTTTAAGTGTCGATTCCGACAATTCTGAAAAATGCTGAATATCGGCTCCGAGCCCTATTCGATACGTTCATATACAAAATACTGGATGTTTGTAAGAGAGCACTGATATTTGCCATACAGAAGGTGCTGCGGATATGTTGCATGAAAACGTTTTTTCTTCTTCAGTGAGACAGTTCTGATAGAAACTCCACTGAACTGACCACGTATAAATTCCCTGAAGCAAACTTCTTTATGCCCACTCGCAGGCTATCTTAGTGCAATGTGTGCAACAAATGACAGTCATTTACTCCTGAATGCAGGCATTTCAAAAGGTTGCAGAGCAAAGAGAGATGGGGAGAAGAAAGAGGCTATTACCTACACAGGTAGAAGTGTTATGATGGTTGTGATATAGTGAACTTGTAGACTTTATGCACAAGTGAAAGTGAACAGAATGCAGTTATATGAAAACAGTAAAAATGTCATCTGGAAAGATGGGTGGATGAGAGGCACAGAAGCAGGCACAAGACCTATTAATGATACATATGCTGAGGATTGACAGGAAAGGCATCAGGTCATCAGAGCACTTTCATTTCACAGCAATTAGTCCGGCAGGCAGACGAGAAGTCGCCCTGACTACAGAGTAGATCAGAGCAAAAGAGTCATTTGGTTGAAAGAAATGTCCGGGACCTTTGCTGCCTGGAAGATTGCAGGGATTTTTTATTGTATTATTTATTTATTTTCATTTGTTGACATATAAATACAGCAAGCATTATGGACAGGAACTCGCTGACCTTCAGGACGAGGTTCCAGTCGTGACCTCTGAACCCTGCAGCTTGCACATTATTCCCATTTCTGGCCATTAAAAATAAAACAATGCCTTGGGAGAACACAGATAAACTCACCTCAAATATAGCTCTGTTTACTTCTTTCTCCAGATCGTATATTGGCAGTATAGTGGCCGGGTCTTCATTTGCTTTTTCGAATGATGGGCAGCACAAAAACTCTGGCAGAGCTAGCCAAGATGAACGAGAATGACGTAAATTTCCAGATGAAAAAAATCTACCCAGTGCTAAAAGTGAAGCCAGACAGACTGGCACTCTGAAGAACAAAAGCGCAGACAAACAGTGTCATAAAATATGGATGATTGTCTTGTCTCCCTAAACGCTGTTTGACCAAGTAAATGCTTTTGTTTTTATTGCAATCCATTGCGACTACAGTGAAAAAAAGCACAAAGAGAGACTTCTACAACCCACAGAACCATAAAAGGAATCAATTTAAATATTACAGTAGACAATGTTCATCATTCCTTCACATGTAAACATCTGATTTTTATTTTATTTATATAGTGCATGAAAATAATACAATACAGCAGGTAACTGAACAGGATTAGGAAATATTTGTAATCCAGATTTATTCATTTAGTTAGTTAGCTATTTAGTTAGATAGTTAGTTAGTTACCCCACCAATGAGGTTGTGTTGTTGGTGCGGTTAATTTGTTTGCCTGTCTTTTTGACTCTAAGCAGGATTGTGCAAAACCTACCACTCCGATTTTCATGAGGCTTGGTAGAAGGGTTTAACACGAGCTCAGGAAGAACCCGTTACATCTGCAGCAGATCCGAGTCACAGGCTGGATCCATGAATTCAATTTCACGTTCACTAACGTAGTGAGATACGGGGAAATAAATACGGCACTCAACAAATCCATACATCTAAAATCAAGTAAATGGCACTAAAGTTCATTAGTGACAAAACATAGCCAGTGTAGAAATACAACGACTCCATTGGAAATATATCCAGACATATAAAGAATTTGAGGTTGCAGATTTGCATATTATAAAAGAGTCAATTAGTGTCCTTGGTGAAGGTCTGCACTCTCTGAGTGCCCTTCTAGTTTTTTCTTTCTTTCTTTCTTCCTTTCTGTTTCATCTTATTCATATTCATTCATTAACCCCCATTGTGTTCTGCTTTAAAGTTTGCTTATACTCTTTTCCTCATGCATAAACTTATTTAAATATCTTATTTAATCACACAGTGCATGCACCGCTTCCTTATTCTGTGCAATATGCAAAATAATAAAGTCCACATTGACTTTGACACGTGTTTGACACGTGCCTTGTTACGTGGAAATACTGCATTATTCAATTATAACAACAAAGGAACGGTTAATCAATTTCAATGGATTCACGATTTAATCCACTTGCTGTTGTGTTTTAGTGGACATGATACTCCATCCTATGCTAAGAAGAATGGTTGAGCACCACAGTCATTTGTGCCACATGTTTATGCAGCAACTAGAGATGGCACTGATCCGATACCCAATACCAGCATTGTTCTAATAGCAGCAAAAAATGGTGGGTTGGATATCAGAGAAAACACATCAGATATCAGCTCCTGTACCAAATGGCAAATTAGAAAAGAAGTGCATTTTTGGCACTGAAAATGTTTACATATAAAGAAGCTTGATTATATTTACAATGGAATAGCTGAGTGGTTAGCTGTTTCTCGCTCAGTTCCAAGGATTGAGGGCTCAAACCCCACTTCTGGGGCAGAATAATGGTGGTTTGTGTGTTCCCACTGTGTCGGACTGGGTTTCCTCTGGGTGCACTGGTTTCCTTCCACAGTCCAAAGACATGCAGATTAGGTCTTGTCTCTGAGTAGGCTTGTCTCTGTGTTAGCCCTGTGATGGATTGGCGACCTTCCCAAGTAGTATCCTGCATTTCAAAAAAAATTAAGCTGGGATTGCCTCCAGCTCACCCACAATCCTTAGTGGATGCACAATGTGGGATGGGTGTCAGTGTCAGCTGATACTCAAGGTTTCAGTATCAGAAAAGAAAAAGTGGTATCAGGCTGCAAACTATAGCTGGGAAGATTTAAAGCAAATGTATGAGTTGAGGGAAGCAGCCCATGTTCAAGCCACAAGAGAGATTAAAATCTCAAAGTCTCCACTGAGCTATTTGCTGCCTGCCAATTTTCCAAACAAGCTGAGAGGATTTTGAGGTGTTTCCGAGTTTATATAACGTGTCTCAGAAACTCAAGTCTGTTCCTTTAATCTCTAGAGAAGCCATATCCGTTCCAAAATTCTACTTTCAGGAGCCATGTATACCACTCCTAATTTTAAGCTCATCACTTTATCAGCTGCGAGCATTGATGTGTTTCTTGATGATGGTGCCAGGAATGGCCATCACAGTTACGAGAACTATTACTCTCCTGTTTTCTGACCCTGGAAGCTGCAGATGGTTTAAAAAAAGACGACAATGGATATATATATATATGTATGGTTCATGTTTGTTTCTTTAGTTCATGTGTCACTTGGAGGCAGAGCCATAAACCTATGTGGGAGACATGTTTGCAGCAAACTTTCATCCACTCCAAATGGTTTCTATGGTAACCGCAAGGGAGGCTTACATGAAAGGTTTCTCTGTATTGGTAAAAAAAAAAATAAATAAATAAAAAAATGAGGCTAATACATTGGACTAACCTAATAAAGAAGACTCACATGTAGTAAATGGACTTGTGGGAACATCTATTAAGGCGTTCAAGAAATCAATGGATACATGTCGTTGAAAGGCCCAAGTGTTGTCACATAACACAGCATTCATCAATCTGTGAATAAGGCTTATATAAGTAACTACCGTACAAGTGTTTGCATTTATTGTTCTTCAATTTCAACAAGGCATTTTATTGATTACAGTGAGGCCCCCAATTACAATCCTCTGATCCACTCAGAATGAACAGGTCATACAGGCGCAATGCTCTGTGCTCGTTCCAGCCAAGCTCACGAGGCATAAACACCAGAGAAAAAGTTGGCCTGGAACAGTAGATTCTGTCCATCACAAGGTACACATGTTCACGTTCATTCACACACCATTCCCAGGCCTGTTCTCCTCATGTTTCTGGGAGATGGGAGCTAACCAGAGAAACCAACACGGACACGAGGAGAACAGTAACCCAGGCTCATGATCCAACTCAAGTGCCAAGGTCCACGGAGCAGTGTAGAGAACAGCAGTGTCACTGCAGCTTATCCTCAGACACGGGCAATGCTAATAGCGGTCAATGGCATCAAGAGCAGCAGCATCACTGCCATCACATCACATCAGCAGTCATAGATACGGATAATATTCCGTACGTTTTGAAGGACATTATGATCATGTTGGTCATTAGAAGATTCCTTTTCCATGGTAGTATTAGTGTTGGCTGACAAATCCTAATGTCAAGGTAACCTGGAAGCACGTATGAGTGTGTTGACTAAATAGTATCAGTCGGTTAATGCGTAGGAATCTATAGTACATACTGTACATTACTGTCTTGTCAGCACTGGACTCCTGGATTACATCGCGATCTGCAAGTGAACACAATTCACGTTGTGCTCCTGCGGGTCTCAATGTTATGCCTAGTTCTTGCTATTCTTGTCCATGTTCTTAGTGTTTGTTTTTGTGTCACACCTATTGACCCTTTCATGCACAGTGTCACAGTATGAAAGTGTCATGCACACACTCAGTCAATAAAGGCTCCTTCTGATATTTTAGAAAAATATCCATGTAGCATATAACGCGTGTTGGTCATCCCGAACTGGAGCAATCAGGTTGTCGGTCACTTCAGACATGTGGATGATTCCTGGTTTGGTAATGGCGCACACTCTCTACGAAAGCACGCAATCATGTGACCACCATGGGTTGTGCGGATTGGAACCTCAACAGTGCAATTGAATTACATTCATAATTAGCAGAATATCGCAATAGCAAAATAATAGCAAAATGAAATATCACATTTTCAAGACGCATCATCACATTTTTGCATCATGGTGTATTGTGTCACGATGTATTTCAAGACCCCGGCTTACTAGTAATACTTGCAAGTAGTAAAATAAAATGTAAGTAATGTAACTAAAAAAATTCCTTTCACATTCTAATCTTTGATGCTAGATCCATTTTTGACATCTCAATAACAAATGATAAGAACTAGAAGGGCACTTGGAGAGTGCAGACAACAGTCAACTCTTTTACAATATACAAATCAACCACTTTATATGTCTGCATATACAGTATATATCTAATGGGGTCATCATATTTCTACATTGGCTATGTCACGATTGAATTTTACTGCCATCTACTGGATTTAAAGATGTATGGCATAGTTACGCAGCTATATAGCGTAATAATACAGATACCAGCGCAGACTTACGCCAAGCCCAAATGCTGTATCTCACAAAACGGTATCTCACGTACTGAAAACATAACCTCCTCGGTGAAAGTGATGCTCATTCAGGTGAATGTTAAACAACTGCATATTGTTACAAGCAGTATTACTCATTCCTTAGTTTACCTATTGCTTTTAGTGTGGTAGGACCTGCCATGATTACATTACATTCATGTTAAATGATGACGTGTACCTGGTATTCCTTATATTATCTATTATGTACTTTATTATTCAACTTGTGCCAAGTTTTTTTTATAAGCAGTACATTATTGACTGTTATATTTGAAGTAAATATAGCACTTTGGCAAGTATTGTGTCTCTACCCGATATGGAAACTAAATTATATACTTGTAATTACGTGTAACGTCCCTGTGTGGAAACACACACGTGCTCTATTCTACTTTCAATATAAAGTTTATTTAATGTGTGAATGTTTGCTTGCTTAATTGTTAACAGTGTCATGAAATGGAGCATCTGGCAGCTTACTCTAGAAGTGCAGCAGCAAATGGAAATGAGATTAGGCTGCTTATCACCACAAACATGTCAAGAATACCAGAAGCACAAAGAGTACATTCTTCTATTTTCACACTCGGCTGATGTAGCAGTTAGGAAGAGGCGGGGCACAGCGCTAAGGGGTGGAGTCATCGGCTCACCGCAGGTGGAGTCTATCGTCTGTGTGAGCTCTGTAAATAAATAAAGCAAGTCAGCGGCCTAATTAAAGCACAGCGTGTAACGCTGGTTTGTTTTTGCTTATGTTGCAGAGGCAGCACGCTGACTGAGAGCTGCTGTAACAGACAACTACACAAGACCTTCAAAGAACGGCAAAAAGGGCACAACAACTGGTACAGAATTATGAAGATCTTCAATTTTTAAAAAAAATATTTTTGCTTATGTTCCTGTCAATAAATGTCTCAGTTCTGTGTGGCTCTGTTTTTTCCCCCAGAATACTGTCTCGCTCTCTTGGTAAACACCACACGGTAATACTGTTATAGAGAAATAAAGATATAAAATAACAGTCATTTGCTGGAAATGGAAAGTCATTTGCTGGAAATGGCAGACTAATCTGCTATGTAGATTTGTTATCTCCACTAGATTTCTCTCTCTCTCTCATCTTTGCACACTCTGCTTTCTAGGGGCTCTCAGTGGTTTTTATTTATTTTTTTGATCATGGCAAATGGAATGTAGAGGATTAGAAATGTGTAATCTTTTAGTAGCTGTGTGGTCAGGGATTGCAGTAACTGGCACATACAGCAGGACTTGTCATTTGTCGCTTATGTTTTTGCTGTGCAGTCCTGCTGATGAGACAAATCTGCATATTTATTTTTGCAAAGTCTGAATCATAGCACACTGCTGGAAATCTTGGCCTTATTAAGGATTTTCGTGTGGATTTAGGAACACTCAGAGTGTTCAGAGGAAATCAAATGGACACATTATTCATTCAAAATGTAGTGAAACCAAGCCAGGGTCTGACTTCCACATTTTACTTCTCTAGATTTACAGTTACAAAGTTAAACATAAATACTGATCACCATCACTAGCACAATAAATATCCCATGCCGGATGCATTTGTTCTTAAAAGGAAAGATCCTGCTTGTGTCAGAGAGGTGATGGTAACTGCGAAAATGCTCGTGGTTTGCACAATCCAATCCAACCATAATCGTGCTCACCTGACCTTCCAATCATTGCCTTAAGAAGTTCCTGATCAACTAAAAGAGCTTTTGGTTGAAGATAAAAAAAAAATTAAAAAAAACTGTCAGATGGATCTCCAGGAACAGGGTTGGTGACCACTGGTCTAAGCTGTATTCATGGATAAACTACCGATAGTCAAAAAACTTATTTAAGTACAATACTGAACTAGGTTACTTGGATACTGAATACTGAAACTTGTTTCCTGTCCACCCCCGATTAGAGGAAGTCTTCGTTCTCACTCCAAATGTGTTTTGGTCTTAGTCGCTCTCAATAAGGAAGCAGTGGGATGGGAAAAGTCGCCCTCTAAGTAGAAATGAGAGTCCAGAGCTTTATAACGAATTGTAGTTTTCAAAATATTCTGACTTTAAT
Organism: Parauchenoglanis ngamensis; assembly: GCA_030014255.1. Classification (NCBI taxonomy): domain Eukaryota; kingdom Metazoa; phylum Chordata; class Actinopteri; order Siluriformes; family Auchenoglanididae; genus Parauchenoglanis; species Parauchenoglanis ngamensis. The sequence continues at coordinate 30,067,435 of JAQMYM010000023.1, forward strand.
GACTTTTTGTGTTAAAAAAAAGTTATACTCAAACAGAATGAGTAATGCTCCATATAGGGCTGGGGGAAAATCATAGGCCTTAAAGGATTGCTTTTTGTCACTCATCCCTCGCGTGCATCGCTGCAGACGTTGTTTACTGGCTCTCCTGCAAGACATGCAATCAGCTGAATGCTGGAAGAAAGCAAGAGGAGACGAGCTGAGCAGCTTGGTATCATCAGAATGAAGGATTTGTCTTCGCCAGCGGCGAGACACTTCAACCGCGATGGACATAACATTAATGACAACACTGTCTGTTAGTTGTTGTTATGGGAGCAATGAAGGGAGGAAACATAAGCAGACAGAGCTCATGTTTTGACATGTGCCATTACATTAGCAAGCTTTTTGAATATCTACTGGGTCCTGTTTCTCCAGAAGGCTGTTCTACACAATATATATATATATATATATATGCAGTACATAATATTGTGTCTGGAGGACATGACTAGCAGGTAACAGAAACAAAAAGCTTAAAGTAAAAAATAAAAGCCACCCAAAGGCAATCAGGGAGTTAACATCAATCATGGCAAGGGAAACATCTGGGGCTGGCGGAGTGCCGAGGTGCCTGTTAATTCCCTCAAATTCCAGCAACATCCACACATCTGGCCAAACCGTTGGGTATCATGACCACGATGATGTTTCAGTGTGCTTGTGCAGATACACCAGGGAGTTACTGCCAATAGCGGACTCTTCTTGCGTGCCTGTGTGGCAGATCAATGAAGAGCAGCGAGTGATGTTTGGGTACAGACATTCACCTCCAGCTGAACACGGCCTCAGGGGACAGCTTACAGCCAGACGTTCACTCTACAGCAAGTGTGCCTCCATTCCATGCTTTAATTACTTTATTTGGTCATAAAAGAACAATAATTATTATTAAAAGGGATGACAAACAAACAGACGAACTAATTGAGCGTGATGAGGATCCTCAAACCAAATGAGGTATGACTAAATGTCCTCCTTGGAAAAGAGAAATGTTGGATTTACTGCAGCTCAGAGCAGGAGGAAATGAAGAAGCATGACACTGTGTAGCGGTTTCTGAAGAATATGCGAGTTCCGTGCCAGTTACATAAACACACCAATCAGCACAACAGACACAGTGAATGGGGCAAAGCAGGAAGAAAATCCATGACACACTGTGACTAAAATGGGAATCCTAAATGTGGTGTGTCTTTGCTGCAAACATGCACCTCATCACAGTGAATTAAAGCTGCTGTTCGACTTCAAACACCCATTGCCAAACTCTGACTAAATCAATCCCAATGCAAGTGTGTGTAATAAAAATATATGTGCCACCAATCTGCCTCTTTTTGCCTCTCACGGGTCTTGCTGACTAGCACAAGGTGCACCTTCAAGCTCGGAATTTTGACGCCGGAATCTCTGTCTTACGTTTGTTCTCCGAAACGCTCATCTTCACGACAACAAAGGACAGCAAAAATAGATCAGTGTGATCAAAGGTGCATCTGAGACTCGTGATGAGAAAAAGAAATCCGTCTAATTATAAAAGAAGGGAAAGAACAAGGGAGGTGTTCTGAGAAATAAGTGTGCGTGTATTTGGAATACTGTAGATGCTTTGTAGATCTGCGGTCTATATCAATGTTTAAAACAAAAATGGACATTTCGGAAAACATTGACGGAGAACAGACAAAAAACAGTGATCATTTAGAAAAAAAAACGAAGAAGATGGTGATTGGTTGGTGGTTAGTTGCGACTTGCAGAGAACGAGACAAGCTGGTCAATCTGTGACTGTCCCTGAATATCCTGTGCAGTTTAAACTAGGTCATACATTCTCCACATTTTGTGCTTGAGATATCTAACAAAATCCGCTCGCAGGCCATTTGCCGGCAAAAGCAGAGGATGACGCAGGTATTAAAAATTAATGGACAATACAGTGCTCCCTGAATGCCAATTAAATCTCCAGAGGCCTGTCCTCACAGCCCTCAAAATACTGACGCAAACAATGAATAAACCGAGGCTCTAAAAATAAGGCTTTTAATTACATCCGTGCCGCTTTGCATAAATTTAAGCGCAAAGAAAAAGAAAAGCAGGCTAATCAAATATTCAATAACAGCCCGTAGAAAGCCTACATCCACTATAGCTGTCTTTAGCTACCATTTTGGGAGAAAAAAAAGCACCGTGATCTACATCCTGACCTAATGCACACCACAGGTTTCACAAAAGAGACAAAAACCACAGTTATATCAAGAGTGTCCACACATTTACTGATGATGAATGAACTAACGTAGCAATCACAGCACGCAGTGCCATAAAAGCCAAACGATACGTCTGGTACACGTCCATGTTAATCAACTTTTCATCGTCCTTCATATTTGACTGCCTGCTCCAACCTACATGAGACTAAGCACTTTTGCCTTGAAGAATGAATAAAAATTGCAGTAGCTAGAGAGGCTAAGCTAATAGAGACATTCTTTAAGAGATTTGCAGCCATAATTGCAGCAAAAGGTATCTTTACAAAGTATTGACTTTGGGGAGGGGGTGCAAATACTTATGCACACTCAAGATTTATGTTTGTTTGTTGTTTTTTTTTAGTTATTGCTTGTGTCACAATAAAAAAATATATATTTTGGTGTAAATCAAATGGTCCAACCGCCCCAAAAAAATCCATTTTAATTCCAGGTTGTAATGCAACCAAACAGGAAAACACCAAGGGGAGTGAATATTTTCGCAAAGCACTGTAGACCCTGTCCGAGCACATACAGTTAAAATATTCCCATCAACATGAACAGGGTGTTTGAAAATACCTCAGTTTACAGAAAAACAATTTGAAACCACAGGCGTGGGCATGACAACCCGGTGATCAGTGCGCTACGGCACCAGAACGCTGGATTCATACATGATGTATCAATTCCTCCGCATTGGTGTGTAATAATAAAACAAAATTAAATTAAACTGCAAACATTTATCAAACATGCATACGCACAACTTTTTACGCAAAAAATGGAGGTGGATGAATCCCACACATTCTACACTTCTCTGCTCGAACCTGGCCACACTCGTTTGCATAATGATACGCCCCCAAATCACCATATATGGTAAACAATTTCCTTTTAAAAAGCCCAGTTGCCTGTCAAAATGTCTGACAAGATTACAAATACTGACAGCACCGACACTGTTGCATGGAGTAGAGTAAAACAAAAATGGTTTATTTGGCACCCATGCAATATCCATCCATCCTTCCATTATGAATACTGCTTATCCATTAGGGTTGTGGGGAGGCTGGAGCCAACCCCAGCTGACTTTGGGTGAGAGGCAGGGTACGCCCTGGGCAGATCTTCATAATATACATATAACTAAATAAATAAATAAATATAAATGAGCGATATGAATACATGAAAGTCTTGTCATTCTTTGACTCATGGTTGGTTTGGAAATCCCAGATCTGTCTCAAATTTCTCTTTGCCCAAGGCTAAAAGCCCCAGAACAAAGATCAGCTAAAACTGTACTGGGCAAACGAATGAACTGAAGAGCCACTCATCATTCTCAGCATGAAGTCTTTAGCTGTGCCTTTTATATAAACTTACTTTACATTTCATCATCTGGCTGCACCTTGTGAACACAGAAATCAATAATTACTTTGTCAGTTATGTTCTGCATTACGTTTATGATTAACAATACACGTGATGCCGCAGCTTTTTCAAAAGTACGTTTTTCACCATGCTCTTTCAATATTTTAGACTCCGACTTGGAGTCACACGCATTTCTCTCTCAAGCTTATAGTTTCTTAATCCCCAACAACACTCGTACATTACCTGTAATGAAAGCTCGGGGACGCGACCTGCAGGTTTATACATCAGTGGGTTAAACATCAAAAAATTCTGAGGAACATCAAAAAACCCAATTCACTGCAAGGTAATTCATCCAGTGTGTGCTACGTAATATACAGTAGATGTTATCAGTGCATCTCCTGTAAATGTTGTTCTATTAACTCTCCTGGGATATTTTTACATATCTTTAGGGACTGTCCAATCATAAGTCAGTTTAGAAGCTTGTAAATGTTCCTTTGCGGGCGCTGACTGGAGAAGACTACGATCCCCATCCATGTCCGTTTCGTCTTAATGGCGATTCAAGTTTCACCTTTAATCCACGTTGGCAGTTTTTTTGCCAGACTTACAATCTGTTAAAAGGACTAATCTCCAACTACAGCGTACTCGTGTCTCTTCTATGCACAATTATTGGAAATTTACATTTTTAAAGATTGCTAATTTGGAATTATTAACTGCTAAACAACTCAGTAAGGTACATTTAAAGACAGTACAGACCTGCTTGGATATCTGTACTAACCTAGAAGATTAATGTTTTTTTTTTTTTTACAAAATAGAGAAACAATTAAAAATCCTGTTCTGATAAAAATAGTGAAAATTACTGCAGTTTCAAGATTTCTCTACCAAGAAATGTGAAAAGCTTCATTTTCAGTGAAGCTATTTTTATGTGGAGGCCCAAATGCGGAGAAAAATTCAATCAAAAACTACCTCACATCCTCATCACCTACTGTTGTCAACAACATGACCGGCCATTGTACTGTTTACTACCTGCTTACTGTAATCATCCAAATCCCACTTTGTTCAGATTCGGTTAAACAATGTCTTCTTCTTCTTCTTCTTTCGCATTATTCCCTGTTCAGGGTCGCGACAGCGGATCGCCTGTTGTCCGCTTCATCGATTTGGTTGGGATTTTTCTGCCCGATGCCCGTCCTGACGCAACCGTCCCAGTTCATCCAGGCACCACGAAACACTCACTGTGCCCCCTAGTGGCTGGGACCATTCATACTCACACCTATGGGCAATTTAGAGTAGCCAATTAACCTAATTCACATGTTTTTGGACTGTGGGAGGAAGCCAGAGTCCCCAGAGGAAACCCACACATTCACAGGAAACCCACACATGCAAACTCCACACAGAAAGGCACCCTGGGTGACCCGGGGATCGCACCCAGGACCTACTTGCTGTGAGGCGACAGTGCTAACCACCGCACCACCTCAGTTAAACAACAGTTTATACAGTGAAACAGTGTTTTCCATCAGACAGTCTCACAGCGTCAGACAGCCCTGCGTCCTGCAAACCACAACATCAGTGTCTAACAATCTCAAATTAATGACAAAGCTGGCATCCAAAAACCCATGCTTGTTCCATCTGTTTCATTAATGGCTCCTTCCGAAGACGTTCTGCTTCACCTCTTGAAGTCAAGAGGTCAGAGCCGAGTTGATCGAAACGCCAAAAGCGTGCCATAAACAATATATGAGCAGGCCTGGTGAGAGACAGCTGCGCAATCTGTCTTGCTGTCCTGTTCACCTTGCACTGACAAAACACAAAGTCTCCTGGAAATGTCATGACTGTGGCACTAGGAAACACAGCTCAGACAAAAAGGGGGGAAAATGGCAAAATGTACGGAGCAGGTGAACAGTTTTAAGGCAATGAAGCAATTCCATTTTCATGTTAGCAAAGCTGATAATGAAATCTCACACTCCTCACAGCATTTCATGGCCTCCCATCGTAATTACCTGCGAAAATGTCAGGTGCAGTCTTCTCATAGGATTTTTATTTTCACTTTCTTTTACTGGTCATGCTGCCATTCAAATCATTTTCTCCATTCCATTCAAATACTCCAAATACACACATACTATATACTCTAATACTGTAATACACACATACTATATACTCTAATACTGTAATACACACATACTATATACTCTAATACTCTAATACACACATACTATATACTCTAATACTCTAATAAATACATAAGCTAATACTCTAATACATATGCTATAATAATCTAAAACTATGATACATGCTAACACTATAAAACATACATATTCTATAATATTTTAATTCTATAACGCTTACATATCCAGTAGTGTGCAAAAGTCTTGAGCCCCCTCTCATTTCTTCATATTTTGCTTCCAAAGAGCCAGATTTAGTTGTATTTTTTAATGTAGTCTTTAGGATCAGTTCTCCAGGTTCCTGCATAGCTCGATGGAAAAAAAACATGATGGAACACTCAGCCATGTTTCAGCCTCCCCAAAGCCCGGATCTCAACCTTACTGAAGCGGTGTGGGATCATCTCGACGGAGAACGGAACAAAAGGCAGCCAAAGTCCAGAGAACAGCTTTGGAACGTCCGTCAAGAAGCCTGGAGAACTATTCCTGAAGACTAAAGAAACTACAGGAACGCTTGCCTAAGAGGGTTCAGGCTGTGTTATACCAAGAACAGCGGTGCTCATACCAAATACTGACTTTAAAGCTCGTTAGAATTATACAAACTCCCTGTGCGTTGCAATCAATGTCCTAGCAAAATATAAAGAAATGAGGGGTGATGGGGGGGTCTCAAGACTTCTACACAGTACTGTACATGTACTCTATACTCTACACAGTATACTATACATACAGCACACCGTATACTATATTATCTGAAAAATCTAAATAATGTTCATGAAAGAAATCCATACTGAGGGGGTCTGAAGAATAGAAGAGGTTCATAGATACAAAAGGTTTGAGAACCCCTTTCCTAGACTATATAATTAACGAAGCTGATACTTCTGCAAACTGCAGCAGTGCTTTGTTTCTTTTTCACAAGCCCTGTTGAGGTTTCTGGCTATTAATGCTATATTTTGCAGTGTAGGCCCATAATCTAAACAGCACTATATTTCAGCCGGAACTACACTGTTAGCAGTGGACGCTTGGGAATCAGTTAAAATTCACTGCCACAGAGCATGCAAGCAAAAATCCTGTTGGATTAACCACCATTCTGTTATCATATTGCATATTTATACCACATGCCCAGCTCTGAGTCAGTATTTGTACATTATATTTACTAAGCAGTGCAACAAAGCTCAGATACTTGACCTGCGTCTAAAACAGACTTTGTGCTTATGAAAGTATTAGACGAAATACACCACATGCCCCTGACTAAACCAACAAACCCCGTATATTTGCGATTACTTAACAGTATTTTGTGCAAAAGCAGGACGCGGTGCCCCTGCAAGCATCAAATCAAAGCACGGATCCAGGATGGATGGAACAGCCAAGATGAATACACACTTCCAACCTGACAGCAAACACTGTGTCATGAGACGTGATGAGTGTGAAAACGTAATTACACACGCACTTCCAGCATGCTGACATGTTTACTTGTCGTCCTGTTTTATTGGCGGTTAATAAGTTTAGGCATTTATTAAAGTAAAAAAAAAAAAGATCCTCAAAATTATCTGCAAAAACAACAAGAATAAGAATTTAACTCACGTCTCGAAAAGAAAAGTAACCGTATAAGAAGAAATACTGCATATATTTGGCTACTGTATATTCAAGACATTTTCTCTTGCTAAGATGAAGATTTTTTGCAATGACATCATACTGCTTTGGCTATATCACAGAACTAAGTATAAATGTAGTGACTTTAGATATTTATATAACATCCGAATCTAACAATCTGGATCTACAAATTGTTTACGAGGCAGGCCTCAGAAAAGTCCACTGGAATATTATCTTTAGAGCATTTAAATGAGGGTTCCATGACGGAATATGAACGAGGGAATCCTCGGCCTCATGTTGACACCAGGGCTTCCCTGCAAGCCCGAAAAATGACTTCACTAGCTGCGTGGATTTATAGCGAAAAAATGCAGGTTGCTTTCTGGAGTAACAGCTTGGATAGTGTTCATTAAAGTGCTTTAAAACTATGTTCAGGATTAACATTTCTCAGTTCTACTGACGGATCAGGAAGATGAAGTATTCATCAACCGATTTTTGCCAAAATTGAATATTTGAACAATTTCACCTTCTGCACTTTATTGGCCGCAGCACAGAGCTCACCTGCGTGACGATTATGACAGGATTACAAAGTATTAAAGTAACATTAAAAAGGCATCTTATCAAGTGAAAACATCTCAAATAGAGTCAGATCTGTCTAGTGTTTCCTATTATACGAATAAAAGAAACCATATACATGATTAGTAAACCTATTTCTAGAAATTTCATGCTTGAAATATTGTCTTGTTCTATAGAGATAATAGATAATTCTGCTCATTTAAAGCATTTATTTGTAGAAAGACCTGAAATACTGTCCGCTGTTGATAAACTCTGTGTGCATCTTTACATTACTGATACTATATGCAGTATGCTTATAAAATGGCAGAAATAACAAAGAGAATTACACTGTAAGCAGTAAGAATGTGCTTAATAATTTCTCAGAGAAAAGAAAGACAGAACAAATGGATATATATATATGTCACCAGTACTAAAGCCTGTTTGTTCAGATAAAAACTGGAATTTTATTGCAGCAACAAAATGTTTTGCATCTCGAGAGAGCATAAGCGTTAGTGGTGAGATTCTGAAACGTTATGTTACGTATATTTTGCAAACAAGCCAAAGCTTTGTGACCTACACTGAGCAGGACATCAGCCTACACAAGTGCTGTCTCTCTCTCTCACAGTCTCTCTATCTCTTTCTCTCTCACTCTCTCTCTCTCTCCCCCAGGAGACATTTTGTTTTCAGGGTTCAGAAGATCACACATTTCAGTCAGGGTTTCAGGAACATGTTTATGCCCTGACAGCCATGCTTTGGAACATTTCTTATATCTTTTAGTGTTTTCTTTCTTTCTTTCTTCATCTCCAAAGTGATATTTTACTCTGATATGCTTCTGTCAGGGTGTTTATCCAAGGTTTTTTTTCATTGTGTTCAGTGAGTTCGGTTGTCTTTGCTAGTGATCACTGAAGGCTACTGATAACCTCTGAACACACTTTCCCTTGTCTTCTTGAGTGCTTGATGAAAAAGCGCAGAGTGGAGTTCAAGAGAGCGAAGAGACGAAAGCACTCCTTGCGCCCTTCCAGTGACATTATCTTAAGTGAGATACAAAAGAACAGTGGCCTGAAGTAGCAGGAACAGAGAGCGATTTGAGAGAAAAAAAAAAGAAACGCAATGGCAGATAACATTGATCAAGGAGACAAATAAGATCCCACCAGTGAGCTATTCATCATTACTACTCAGCCACAATAAAACAGCACAGCGCTACAAATGCAGATGTTAGTCAGGCAATGTGTGCAATAAAAAGATCTGTTTCTGTGTTACTGTCGAGAAAGATCAAGTTAGCACCTGCTGGGCAACGCAGCAGTGACTCAAATTCGCGGCTGGCTTGACTGATAGATAGAACGATGATAAGCAATATTTCTGCATTTATGTAATGGATGTGCTCCAATAACCACACACACACACACACACACACACACAAACACACATGCATACTGGCTTACTCCCTTTTCTTCCATTAGGTTCATTCTAGAGTAAAAGCATTAGTTTTGGGCAGAGCGTTGCTTTTAGCGCCTTTACACCCGGGGCGTATTGCTTACACACTGGAACACAATATCGCCATCGAGTAGCAGAGTTCGTTCATGGGTATGTTGCAGCTGTTATAAAGTGCCTTCTGTGAGGATGTCCCACATCCTTTAACAACAAAAACAGCCCCATGAATTAGTAAAAAAAAAAAAAAAAAAAATGGCCCATGCATGGTTTAGCCACAATCAGAAGCAGGGAAGGGTAGGGAAGAGAGAGAGAGAGAGCAAGAGTGGGGGAGAAAGAGAGTGAGAGAGAGAGAGAGAGAGTGAGGGAGAGAGAGAGAGAGCGAGAGAGTGGGAGAGAGAGAGAGAAAGAGTGGGAGAGCGAGAGAGAGCGAGAGAGAGAGAGTGAGGGAGAGAGAGAGAGAGAGAGAGAGTTATAGAGTGAGAGGGAGAGAGAGAGTGAGAGAGAGAGAGAGAGAGAGAGAGAGAGAGAGAGTGAGGGAGAGAGAGAGAGAG
>JAQMYM010000023.1:30094029-30106482 GCA_030014255.1 Parauchenoglanis ngamensis
CCCTGGGTGACCCGGGGATCGAACCCAGGACCTTCTTGCTGTGAGGCGACAGCGCTAACCACTGCACCACCGTGCCGTACCTGGCAAACAAATAGGCAAACATTCAACTGGTCTTTAGTGCTTGATAAGCATGATCATACTGGTTAAACTGGGCTGTGCAAGTACTTGTGGACTGGGCAACCTTTGTATTAACTGAGAAGGGGTGCTTGTGTAAGTAAAGAGAGGCCATTTGACTACAGATATTTGTTCAACAGTGCAGGGGCTAACTTGGTTATGTTTTTTTGTTTACAACCTTTAGAGAATTCTCTGGCTCTAGGTGCATGTCGATGTGGATGAGTTCTGCTGGGCCTCCTGTAATCTTATGATGGAAGCACATTGTGCTGTAAGGCGTGTAACAGTAGCCTGAGCATCAGATTGGTTACAGAAACCTGCAGTTTTATATCTTGGGTCCAGCAGGATGGCCAGTGTCATTATTCTCATGGGCTCACAGGTTGACAACCTCTCAGTAAGCAACTTCCACACTATATACCACGTTCAGAGATGTCAGAATCTACTAAGAACGTCAAACTTGGATGTTTTAGAACATGTTGGGACCAAGGTGAAAGCTTACAGCCCACAGCTGAGAGCCTAATCTAAACCAACAAAAGAATTTAATGTTCACATTGTTAATTAAAGTTGTGCAGTGGACCATCATTGAATTAAAGGTCCACTATGTAGCATCAATGGGGCTCTATAAGCAGAACTGGAATATGTGAAATATGATAAATATATTTTCATTAGTGTATAATTACCTGTAATTACGAACTGTGTTTCGTGAGCTTAGAATGAGCCCTTTATTTCTACACAGGGAGCGGGTCCACCTCTACGGAGCCGCCATGTTGCGCCGCTACAGTAGCCCAGAACCGACAAACCTCTAAAGAGCACCTTCCATGTTGCACGTTTTCACAAGTGGCAGCGTGAATCCGGAAGGATGACAAAGAAGAAGAAAGGAAGATGAGGAAGAAGAAAGAAGAGGAATCAGTGTTTGCTGGAGCTGGAGAACAAGTTTGAGAACCACATTTTGAAAAATGGAGGATCATACTTATTATTTAGCACAGAAAAAGCAAAGGAGTGTGAATGTAAGTAATTGGAAGTACGCTATGGGCTCCTGCTGGCCACCATACGCTCTGATACACGCCTGGATAGGGAGGGGTAAGAAAGGGGGGGTCAGGGGGCAGAATCTTAATAGGTTTTGTATAGAACGTGTAGCAATAGAAAACTCCAGTGAAAGATTCTTTAGCAGGTTGTGTGCTGATAATATAGTTTAACATATTGAAAAAAAACATATAGGTGAAGTTGTCACCTAAACAGTGCATGACAGCAGAGTGAAATTCTTTTCTTCACATATCCCAGCTTAGTGGGAAGTGGTTGGGGAAATTCATTAGGATATTAGCGGAACTAGAAAGCATAGTTTAGTGTACTGTATTTCTGCTAGAAAACGTCACTTTCACCTGCACTAAAATAAACTAAGTAGCACATATTGGTAAGTATATCAACTCACCTGACAAAACCAATTAGCGTCGTCTGTGAACAAGCCAACTGTTTCTGACTGAGACCTCACCAGATGAGGTGCTGAAAACCTGCTCAGTCCCACAGTGAGCCAATTATTTTCAGTTTTGCAAATACGCCTCTCTCTCAGCAGTGAAGCGCACAGGGACTAGAATCACAGGGCTGGTACTTGGTGCCGACACAGACACATTCAAAGCATCCAACTGCCGCCCCTCCACCTCCCCTCGTCCCACCTCCACAAACACACTCATCGCTGTGCCTCCGTTAACAGCACTTCTAAAAATAATGCGACGTGTAATGTTAACACAAACGCCTGATGCAATGGATCTGATTGCTGTGTGTAATAACCAAAAACAAAAAAGTAGGAGAGAAACAGGAGGGAAGAAAAAGTGAGCGTTTGGTAGCTCATGGTAACGTGGGGAATCTTTCTTGCAATATGTGGGAAGTGCGGCTAATTTCATTCTTTTCCAGGGGCGGGTGTGAACGCGGGAGAGAGTGGCGTGCGCCTCACCCACATGCTGTATTGTAGCATTCACAACGAGCTGCTCTATCAAAAGAGGTATTCATTCTCCCCGGGCCATTTCCCCCGCAGAGAAGAAGGACCACTACGAAGTTTTTTTCATGGCTATCATTAAACCTGCAATGGAAAAAAACCCTTTTCCCACTTGGGTAGGAAAAGTGACTGAAAGGAATGACTATTTGAGGGCAGGTGCATAAAGGAAAGCTAATTCCCCTTATCTAAACTTCCAACAGGGATTTTAATTGGCCATTCAACTATTCAATTACAGTGCGTTTGAATAGCACTTATTTTAATTTTTTGACCTTCCATTATAATGAGGTGTGAAATCCATTATCAAAAACCTGTTTCCTGTAATAGCATCGCACTGAGAAACACACAGCTGTGGTCAGGAGTCAGTACACACACGCCGAGCGGGACAGAGAAGTTTGTCTGCACAGGCATTTTACACTCATGTTCACTTTTTTATGTTTTCCTGAAACAAATCAAGATTATTTATAGAGTCAATGTCATGAAATGTCATGCTCTACTAACCAGCGCGGTCACAGAATAAATTGTTTTAGAAATAAATTCAAACATGTACACGTTTATAACGCGAGGTGAGTTACACGTGTGTCTGATATTTCTGCTGTTTGTGACTCACGTTCTGCTGCTGTGGTTGCACATGGACACGCTAGAGGTTTGCACATGCTTCAAGCAGTTTATGCCCAAGTCTCACCCTTGCTTCAGTGGATTCAGGTTATGCCAATCACCTGCGTGTGGTTCACACCTATCAGTCTGCTAGGTTTTCCTTCAATATAAGCATTCAAGACAGGGATTAGCATCTAGACAACTGCCCTTAAACACAAGCCTAGAAAATGCAAACTGAGATTTGGTGTTTGGTTTTTCTTTGCTGTCAATTGCAATATGATGTAACATAAAAGCAAGAGACAATTTAAAATGAAAAAATAAAAAAAGACTAATATGATGATACTGCTGGATATGAATTAAAAGAGTGAAAGAACTGAAATTAACATCTAATAGGAGTCTAGCATGTTGCTAAAATACCGCTGCATGAGTCGTCTCAGTAGTAATTATCATATGAATCACTGCATATTTATTTTAATTTAACAGTATGGCTTCCACTTTCATTACTGCACAGCTTATAAAATAGCACTTGATCCAGCACAAGCTATTGATTTGCATTTGTATTCACAAACACACACATATGAAATCTAAATATATATATATATATATAGAGAGAGAGAGAGAGAGAGATGTCACAATATATATATTAATTATAGTTTTAATTTAATTATCGAGCAAATAAAGAACGAACCGCAATTATTAGCAGGCTGCATAATCTCTGATTTTCGTAGCTGTAATTGCGTTGTTTAGACAGCAGGGGGTTCAATAACGTACAATAGCGAGAAAGCACATGGTGTCACCGCAGGCATAAGCAACACAGCTCTAATGCTGCCACACACACACACACACACACACACACACACACACACACAGAAAACAGATCTAAAATGGGAAATAACTTTTGTGGGATTGACTTTACAAACAGACTAATACTAACAGGAAATCTTTTTACAGACTGCTGGAAAAAAAAGTGATGGAGGTGATTGTTTTATGTTTAAGCTGCCTACAGCTTGTTTATTAAGAAAAGGCCTACGTGTTAACTTGTTTTTTTTTTTTTCAATAAAAGGAATATTTGAATCAATTGGCTATTATATTTTGTTCCAACCTTCGCAAATGTTTATAAATAATAATTGTCGATTATTAAGAAAATGAAAAAAAAAATTAACAAAAGGAATATTTAAGCCGATGAAGAATGAGAAATAAATGATGCTTTTTTTGGGTAATTAAATTTTGTTCATTTAACAAAGTTAAAATATGTAAAATATTGTAGGAAAATCAAATTATGAACCCAGTGTCATGACTCAAACCCAATCATTGGATGAATCGATACATGTCTAGTAGCTCATGGCATTTTTTTATTTTAATTGAACTTTTTATACATTGTTTCTTTTTATTTGACATGCAATGGGAATGCTTTTTGTGCTGTACTAAAGGAGAAGGTTTTTGAGAGGAAGCCCCACACAGTGGATGAGTTAAAGGATTTCATCTCGCGAGCATTTATGGACATCGATGCTAACCGGAATGTGTGTGTTCCTGTGTGTCACAGTCTCGGGTCCAGGCTCCGGGAATGGTGCAAAGTCGATGGAGGCCATTTGGAGCACTTAAGAGATGAAACATGACCTGATCATTACATATATATCATATATCATATACATCATGCTCCAAAACCACTGGATAATAAATCAATTTATCACACTTTTAATTTGCCCTTTTGGGTTTTCAAATTAATATGCAATGTTTTTGTTCAGAAATGGTGCCAACCGTTTGAAGGCCAAGCATTCATCTGCTACACTTAAAGCTCACTTTTAGTAAGTGTTGTTCATAATTTTATTTCTAAAAGATGCTGCCCTTGAGATAAGCAATTCACTATTCTCTATCAATATCTCTTATTAAGATCAGAAAGGAAAAAAATTCTATACTGTAAATTATTGTATTGTTGATTATGTATTTAATATTGGCCTCAAATTGCATTCCATAATTGCACAGCATTCCATGCACTTCAGCCGTGAAGCTTTGGAAGCTAGAAGTAATGAGACAGTCATACAGCAGCCAGCTCTATGGGACCTTTACTAGTGGCACTGTGAGTACGATGGAACCGTACGATTCAGAAAGAGCAAGGCGGGGCGGGGGGCTCATAATGCAGGCAGCTATTACAGATTAAACCCTTTTGAATTCAAAGCAGTGCCTATAGACTCTGCGGGATATCTTTAAAGTTTCTTTTACAAAGAGTGTCAACATCAGGCTATTATAATAATACCAGCATGTCGACGGCTGCTCTAGACTTCTGAATAAGAAGACATGGAGCTCCGAGTGATGACCCGAGAGTTGCGAAAGCACTTAGCCCGCATTAAGTCAATTCTCTTGTTAAGCTGATCGCAGGCGAATATTAATTGCTGCCTTTGCATTCAGCGCCAGTTCTTCGTGGTCGCCGACATCCAATTAGTCAAAGTCACTGTGCAGGTTAGCTGGGTCAGGGAAGTTTTCAAAAGCCTTACTCTGCATTGTGATACGAGCGTAACCTGCTCCCCCTGCCCTGCACGCCGAAAGAAAAGCAGCACAGCACCAATTAAGGTGGGAATGGGCCTGTGGGTTGAATTGTGCATTGCAAAACATCACAATGAAGGAGCGCATATTATTGGAAGCCGTTCAGCAACACGGCTTATGAAATTCTGCAATAGACCCGACGGTGGACGTTCCTGACATTCAATCGGTCAAACCGTTCCAGTACGAGTCATTGCCACAGCCTCTTAAATTACTGTGGACATCTCGAGGCATCACGGCGTCCCCCGGAGTGTGTTTCCATCTAAACCCTGCATTTGTTATCTGCTTTTTACTTTTGTATCTCATACCCAATCCTCTCTAAGGAAAAGGCACAAAGAAGATCTACTTGCATTGCATGCTATGTAGGTCAGCTGCCTCTGAGCAAGGGTCAGGAACCACGGTGCATTTTCAGAGCAAGTCTGGAAGAGAATCAGAGAGCTCCCCTCACCCAGTGGACTGGCTTTGTGTTTAATGTACTGTGAAGAAATGCACCACAGGGAGAAACGGAAGGAGCCAACTAATACAGTAAACCAAGTATACCCTTTATAATTTCATCATGCTTCTGTACAGATCTTGCAAATTTCACCAGAAAGGGAATAAGCTCGATCCGATTCATTTTCTACAGTGGAAAAAAATAAAAGGAAAAATACATATAGAAAAAAACAAAAAACAAACAAATCATTTCACCTTGTTTGGCTGGAGCGAGTGTGTTTGTTTGCTGGCTGCCTAGCCCACCACCTGAACTTGTTTGATAGCACAGAAATGCAGCCAAATATTCAGTGAAACATGACCAGCACATAACAGAAGAAGCTCGGTGGTAGTGCACCTACTGAAGCAACAAGAACTATTACCACGCATTGCTCATTCGTCGTATAGGACTGGCTCACCGTAGGTCATAGGACCATATGGCAAGGAACAACACTGGAAGATCGAAATCCAAGGAACAACACCTACTAATACACCACTGATGCTTATTTTGGTAATCATTGTACTTACTCATAGATACGACTTTTGGATGCAATACCAATATCAGAGCTAGGCGCATCAGCGACTGTAAGATTCTCCTGCCAGGTTATGAAGAACTCCAGATGCATGATGGTGACACGATTTAAGACGTCTGTGAAAGTGCGAAAAGATCTACAGCAATGCCTGTTTACCTGTTTGATTTGAAGCAATCTTATTTCTGTGGCTCCAGTACCTCTCCAGTACTCCCATTACTGGTCAGCTTTTAATCAGTAGAGCAATGTGAAGACAAGTTTGTGAAAGAAGTAAGCTGAATACGAAAGCAAAAGGGGCAGAACTGACTGATAAAAATCAAGGGAGAATGAAAAGGAAGAGAGCGATGTGCAGGCCAACAGAGAACTCTGAACTAGCAGCTATGTTGCTATTGCTAGTTTAGCAGTAGCTTGCAGAATCATCCTTTATTGGGCGAGTACACTAGCGCAGACAAGGACGAGACCATTTCAGTGTTTGAAAACAAAAAAAGAGAAAACCTGGTTGCAAAAAGCCCCGAGTAGCCTAGCAGCACGATGCTACTTGGATTAGAATCTGACTGAAGAATCTGTGATGAATTTTATTTAGGAATGGGATTGACATTAGCTAAAATATTTTCCATTATCCACTTCTTATTATGACAGATTAGCACTAAAATACAGGCAGTGCTATTCAGCTAAACTACTGCTTTCACATGGTGTAGCTGTATGTGTAAGATAAAGGATAAAGTGATGATCTAGGCTCTCGATGCTAACAACTTTCTTGTTTGTGGTACGTTCAAGACATTGAGAACGTCTTTGTGGCACAGACAGCCAAACATTTTAGCTAGCTAAACATGTCCATTATAGGCAAGTCCTCAGTAGGAATATGATCTAGCTACTGATGTAGCTTTAGGTGAGCCATGTACTACTTCGTAGCAAGCTAAATACTTAGTTAGCAAGCCAATTTCACTGATATGAGTTAGCTCAGGTGAGACGGAGCTCCTCGAGCCTGTTATCCCTCCCAACTGTCTGTAACCGTCTCCTGCTGGCTCGGAAACACGTCCGACTCGATGGAACGCTGCAAAAACTAATGTGTTAATGAACACTTTTCCGACTCTGACACCCAACAGCACACCATGACATTTCAGGAAACAAATTCTGACTTGCTGCAAGACATCTCTATCGACTCTATAGGCGCGGCTGACGTCACAGCGACGCGTCTCACACAGAGGTCTGTAATGTTCCAGCGTTTTGAGCACAATGTTACATGTGCGCTTGTCTCCTCCAGGCCTCCTATCTCTCATTGGACTGCTGTGATCATCCTAACACTACTGGCCCCAGGTCTATATGATGGCCCTGAAAGCACAGTTTCTGTTGTTGGATAAAAGGTTATGAACTTGATCCGGTGTTTCAGGTCTTAGTGCTGATACTAGTACAGCTCAATGCATCAGTAGTTATTCAGTTATATATTTGGGTAGCTCACTTTTATAAAAGAGTTAACACATCCATACATACCGTGTGAGCAAAGCCTCAAGACAAACACACTTAAATGCTGTCAAATAAATCACTTCCTGTTTTACACTTCCATCTCAGCAAAACTGGTGGAATTTTTTCTAACTAATTAACACGTCCTAGACCAGATGAACCTGTGATCTGTGATATGGATCTTGCTCTGATTTCTAGATGGGCATTTTTTTTTTTAATTAGACACAGAGCTTTCATCCCCGTGCACCCCCCAGACCGCCCCGTCCCCCTGCCCAAACACGCTGTCATGGTTTTCAGGCTGTCACTTTGAGCAATGGCTTGTCATTGTCATGCCGAGGAACAGGTTGAATTGAGAAGCACAGCTGGAGTTATGTTAAGCGTAAGGCAAAGTGACAGAAATGCTAATCAAGTATCTAAACTGACAGCGCACAGCTATTGATGCATATCAGCCAATCAATGATTTATTAGATGCAGGGAAAGGCATGAATCGCTGTGTAAGTGCATCTCCTGGGTAAACAAGCCACATAGCACTTAGAGGACAGGGCTATCCATGTGTGTGTGTGTGTGTGTACATATACTGTATCCCGACCACAGGCTATGTGCTTAAGCACCATTGCAAGGATATGTGTGCGTCTCAGAGAGAGTGTGTGCTCCTAAATGTGTCGCCAGTTCTGAGTAAGCTCTCTCACAAGCCTTGTACCCGGAGCTCCAGCAACACCCTAATTGTCGCAGCATCACTCTGTATTCCTCCTTCAGCTTTCATTTCAGCCTGGAGCTTCCAGAGGGGCCTCGACAGAACAGGACAGCAAAGTTAAACACCACCCATCTCAACTTAGTCTGCCATTAGAACTGAAAGGATAGGAACCATAAAAGACATTCTGGCTTTGGATTTCAGCCTGAGCTGAGAAAGGAAGGCATGTCTTTCCCCACGTGTCGGCTTGGTGGCTGCCAATTAAAGTTGAGCCTTTATTTTAGAGACGCTTCAGTAAATTAGCCAATTTTCACACATCAACAATTTGGCAGTGCATAATTTAGTCGGAAGGAGAAAAAAAAAAACAACATAAAAACGAGGCAGCCTGCTCTCGGAAGATTAAGGTAAAGATGTAGCAGCCTCGAGCTAATTAATAATTCCGTACACTGCAGCAGAAAGAATCCTGCAAGCCATTACACATCCCTAAAGGCTCCTGATAGATTTTTTTTCATCATGGTCTTATCAGAAGATGATGGCTAACTGACTATAGCCTCTTCATTTCCATTAAAGAAAATTCATACATTGTGCTAAGTACTGGCACAGCTGCTTCCTGCATAATTTATGAACCATAACATCTGAACAAGCATAGCCGTTTCACTGGCCCCCTCGCAAACCTGGACCAAGTTCCTGCTTGCCAAGACACAGCGCCTCGCTGGGGCTGTTCGATTTTAATAGAGAGCGGAGTAAAATAGAATATCTAATAATGTTGATTATTCTGTGCGCCAGGCCAACATGTTGCTTTTCTTTGCACAGAGGGTGAATTTTCCCAGCATAACAGATTGAACTGAAAATGCTCTTCCGATTGCGACAGGGCTCCCTACAATCCAACTCACACAGAACAGCAAAGGCACACATGCTGTACTGTACATGATTAATTATTCAGTTAATTAATGCTATGCTTACCTAAACAGCCGTAACCTTAACTGCAGTAACCAAAAGGAAGCAATGATATTCCTTTTTTTTTTTTAATGGTCCAGGCAAAGCAACTCGACAAGGGCAAAACTGTCAGATATTCCAAGCCTTGAAGATATTATAAACATACCCACACACACACACACACACACACACACACATATACACACACACACATACAGTGAAAGAGACAAATGAGTATTCTCCACGGATCCCATTTGAGTCCTCCATTAGCTTTGATGTTGATAGCTATTAAAAAGATTTCTTGCTTGATGTGTGTAATTAATGTTCGCTCTTTGTTCTCGCTTCAGTGTTTGAGAGGAAGAACATTCACAATTCCACACTTGTTCGACTTCATATTCATAGCTTAGCATAATCAGATTTTTCTCTTCACCCCCTACTCAGAAATGTGAAGAAAGCCATTTCCTTGATGACAGCATGACAACATCGTGATCATCCAGCACCTTTTGGGCAAAAAAAAAAAAAAAAGCTGAAATGTTGGAGGTCCGTGTGATCCGTGTGCAAAGCGAGGACTCCTTCTGCACAGTGGCCAGCGCTGATGCACTGGAGAATGAAAGCAGGCCAGAGCACTCGACATTTTCATAAAGAGGAACGAGTGGGAGATTAATGGTGTATAAACAATATGGAAGGGCGGATAAGCAAGGAGTCGAGTCATGTGCACTTTCAGAGCAATTCCTGTCACAGGCAATGCCGTAAATCACTCGAGCCATTAGAGAGTCCTTCGAAAGGCTTTTTCTCTCTGTCCCGAGTGGGTGTCACGAGTGTATGCTACCTGCCTTGACTATATACAAATGTCTGACTGAGTGACTGAACATTATCTTCCCTTGCCTCATAAAGCACCGCCTGCTGAAGCAACCGACAGGTAAAGCATGATTCATGCGTGGTTCACGTCACACCTGAGTACTTACAGCTGCGAAAGATCAGAGAAGACTTAGATGGAAACCCCAGTGGAGCTCTGATCCTGTGGTGATGAAGTAGTGTAAATTTATATGCACCCACACACCCACACCCACACACCCACACCCACACACACCATGTTGATATCCCATGATAAAAGACTTCATTTCCTCACAGGCAGACTGAGTGCAACCCTCTGTGTGCCAAAAAATAAATAAATAAATAAATAAAACCCAGAGACCACAGACTCATTAAACACAATGAGGCGGTGATTCACACCGTTCTATTAAGTAGTCTAGTAGTCATGGAAACAGCATAAGGAGTTAGTTGTTGCTGCTCAGAATTATGGACTAATGAACCTGTCGGGCAAATTTGGTAAACTTTTCTGTTTGAATTACTATTAGATCCCATAAAGCAACGTATACCTTGCTGCGCATAATGATCAGCTTTTTTTTTTTCAATTTGTTTTTGTGTACTGTTACGACAAATTACTTCAACCGCAATGCAAGCTTCTCATTAGCAGTGAATACAAGCAGTGGGCACAAAACCACAGAGCAAAAATACTGTTGCACTTCAAATGCGCTGCCTTTGGTGAAGTGAGCTGCTTATTACAAAATACGCACTTCATAAACAACAGCAATGACAACAGAAATGCCGTCTGGGTCTGAATCAGTTCTTCTGAAATTGACATATTATACATATTATATTCTTTTCCACAAGTTGGCACAGTTCCCTGAGGTCTGTGATATGATTTGGTCAAAATATCATAAGGATAAAGCACCGCAGAACCCTTCTCACCCTGTCCAACCAGCCCTGTTCAGAACCTGTTCTTTTAAATGATAATGAGCCACTGCTCACTCCACCCCCCTCTTATGCCAGCCTATCAGCACTTGAATTGAACATTCAAATGACCCCGCCCGCCCCTGCTTCTCAAGCCCTGATTGGAGAAACTCAGATTGTGGGGGGAGGGGCGGTTTAATTCTAATGAGTTCCCCATGTGACATAGCAAGGGGAGGAAAAACTAAACAGCCTGTTGAAGCACATATTTTCTGAAATAGGCAGTCAAAAGGAAACTGAATGGGATGCCTTATGTTAGTGTTTGTGGGATGGCAAGTACTAAGTATACCCAAATGTATGTGCACAAGCTCTAAAAAGTGAGCTTTTCATAATATGTCCCCTTTAATAGT
Organism: Parauchenoglanis ngamensis; assembly: GCA_030014255.1. Taxonomy (NCBI): domain Eukaryota; kingdom Metazoa; phylum Chordata; class Actinopteri; order Siluriformes; family Auchenoglanididae; genus Parauchenoglanis; species Parauchenoglanis ngamensis. The sequence continues at coordinate 30,105,490 of JAQMYM010000023.1, forward strand.
TTGTTTTAACCTGATTATTCACCTAAAACGAGATTATTTTGGAGCAATATGATCACTGTGAGGTGACTAAAATAACATCTGATGAAGAGGAAACAGCATTCCCTCACTGGCTTTTGTTTGATTATGAGTAAGATCTGTCATTTCTACCTTTCCCCAATACAACATTATGCTGCCACCTTCAAAGACATCAACGCTGAGAGACCGAGCATTAGGCAGCAGCCGTGTTCCAGCTGTACTGCAGATGCTCCGCTGCCTCCTGACACCCTGCTCACCCCACCATCACCGTCCCCATCACAGTTTCCCCTCTTCCTCTACACAAAGTAATTAGCACCAGCAGTAAGAACTGCACTTCTCGCCATAGTTTGACCTGAACCTGCTGCACCACAGAAAAGGCTGTGTTTACTTTTTTTAAGTAAAATGAGACTGAGGTACTTATTTTAAGGTGGAATTATTTCAGTCTGTGCAGCTAAGAGATAAGAGTAGCATGTGTTTTATAATTTATAAACTACATATGAAGAGTGCTCTATAATGATGTCATTATGAATCAATACAGTGGTGTTTTATGTAGAATAGTGACACTTAGCAATGTCTTGATTTTACACATTTATTATGCTGATTGAAAAGACAGTAAGGTGTTGGGTCAGTCATGAGCCACCAGAAAAGACAAGGAGACATTCTCTGGAACTGTACTGGAGCAATGGACACCATTCTTCCGAAAGATATTTCCTCATTTTGTGTATTGATGATGATGATGATGATGATAATGATGATGATGATGATGATGATCAGGGTTGGGAGGGTTACTTTAAAAATGTATTCCGATACAGTTACTAATTACCTGCTAAAAATGTAGTCAGTAACTGAATCTAATCACCACAAAATTAATGTAACCGATGGTGTTCCGTTACTTTTGGAATCCCTCAATACCAAATATGAGGATGATGACGGCATTTTCTCAGCTGGAAGCAGAACCTGCTCTGTACTGTGATGTTG
>JAQMYM010000023.1:30125461-30153640 GCA_030014255.1 Parauchenoglanis ngamensis
ACCTCTACGGAGCCGCCATGTTGCGCCGCTACAGTAGCCCAGAACGGACAAACCTCTAGAGAGCGCCTTCCGCGTTTTACGTTACTTCAAGCGGCAGCGTGAATCCGGAAGGAAGCGCCGGAAGGACGACAAAGAAGAAGAAAGAAGAGGAATCAGTGTTTACCGGAGCTGGAGAACAAGTTTGAGAACCAAATTTTTAAAAATGGAGGCTCATACTTATTATTTAGTACAGAAAATGCAAAGGAGTGTGAATGTAAATAATTGGAGGTTCGCTAAGGGCACCTGACGGCCACCGCACGCTCTAATACACGCCTGGAGAGGGAGGGGTAAGAAGGGAAGGGGGTTCAGGGGGCAGAATCACACAGAGTGGGGCTTTAATGTCTCTTAATAAACATTGTTTTTTCAGCTTTATTATTTTTAACATTAAATAAGTCCATTTCATCATACATGTTAATGCATCACTGACTAACAGACCACATGTCCTGACCCTAACCCGAACCCTAGGCGAGTATCCGGCTCCTGTGACTCTGTGGCCTGTTCAGTGATATTGACAGTCATTGCACTGTTGCACATTTTCATTATTAGGGTGAATTTCAAAGAAATGATATGTGGGCTTTACTTTGAGTAAACAAATTTTGAACACTATAGAACATTTTCTCACCATTTTGAACATGTCTCTTAAGTATCTCATTTATATGAATGTCAGTCAGGTCCACCTTAATTACAAATACTGAAACTGTAAATGATGAGACGAAATTGTGATGATATAAATAAGCCCTTCAGTTGTTAGCTAACATTACTTGGCACTGATGTCACCAACCATGAGAGTTTAATAAAAATCAGTACAATATTAAATAAGTTATATTAATCTAAGGTCTTTTGCCTGTTTTATTATTTGCCATTCAACTGGCAAGTGCTCTCAGTATGTCTCCGTAAAGCACCCCAATGTAAAAGTATACTTTAATTAAAGAACCTTTATTAGAACGGAGACGTGCGCTGTAATCCTGCCGCAGCAGATGACTTGCTTGACATTGGCTAATCCATTAAAATAAATCACAGGCATGTTAGAGATGAGCACCAAAAAGTGGGCACAGTTTTATTAATTTGAGATCTCAAAACAGCTAATTGAGATCATAAATAAAGTATATTAAGTGTGTGCATACATTATGACTTCACGACCTAGATTTTAGTATCTCATGGCCACGTTAAACTAAATCGAGTCCTCTCCAGGTCTCTGTAACTGTACGAAGTGAAAAAACTGTGTATAGAACTTTTGCTTTACTTTTCGTGTGTAAATCTTCATAGCTGTTGGTACGAGGTGATGCACAGCATTATCAGATCCATCAGGTTCTTCTGTCTCTCGATTTTGTTAGGTCACTGCTGCGACGGGATTTTGCTGTTGTTGTTGTTGTTGCTGTTACCCCCATCTCCTCATCCTTGTCTCCTCTCTCCCTTCATCCTCACCATCTCCTCTCGCCCTGGCCTGAGCATGAGCCTCACAGCTAAAATAGAAACTCAGTGTGCGTTCTTTTCTCAGAATGGATAAGTTTAACTTTTTATATAGAAATCTGTGCATAAGCTACCTAATACCTGATCATTCATATTAGGCTAAAGGTAAGTTAAATTCAAAATGTGCATCAAGCTGTGGAAAATTATTTATAGCAGACTTGTGCTAAGTGCGAGATTAACTTAATTTTCTGGGCATAATGAAATTACCTTCATGCGTTTTATGCCTTCCAGGTTGCAGGGTTATTTCTTGCATAAAGATACGAGGTCTGTGAACGCAAAATGAGTCCAGTGGTGCAAAAGTCTATTGCGAGCTATGAAATGAGTGTCAAACAATGCCAAATAATTCTGCGGTAAACATATTCCTTAATCTATAATGTAACCGTCACCAAAATATTATACTGTAGAACAGCATATAAAAATGACTAAAGATGACAACCATCCAGTTGCTACAGTATGCATTCATTTCATTCATTTGGATTTTCTCCAGACTTGATTTTCTGTTAAGATGGTGATACCTTAAATATTTTTGTTAATTTCTCTGGAATGGCTGCACCGAATTAAAGAAGTCAAGTCTTATTTTAAAGATACTTACCTGTAGATTTAGAATATCCAATAAAACAACTTTTGATCATCTGGACTCATTTGGTGGTGACACGCTTGAATTCATGGCATAAGTTTGGAGTTGTATCAAAGTCACATGTTCTTTAATGGAAATGAGAAAGAAAGAAAGAAAATAGCTAAAAATCTGCATTAGTAAATGAATACAACAGCTAAAAACACTAGGGGGCGCTCAACTTTCTACTGTAGTTTTCTACGGTTTCACACAGTACAGTGGTAAAGAGCAAGCAGGATTTCCTTTCATCCCTTATCTATACCGCTGAACCTTTAAGAGCGGTGGGGAAGCTGGAGCCAATCGCAGCTGACTTCGGGCGAGAGGCGGGGTTACACCCTGGGCAGGTCGCCAGCCCATCGCAGAGCTAATGCGGTTTATTTAAGGAATTCAATTTGACTTGTTGCAACAATGTAGATTTCTGTTACTTGTAGTTTTATGTTTTGCTGCTTGTAGGTTCAGGGCTAAAAATCCCAAAAACTTAAGTAGTCTATCTAATACTCAAAATACACAGATACACACTGCTATAAATATTGAAACACATTACATATGTACATATTAAAATGTTTCCTGAGCTAATTAGTCATATCATATGTATATAACTTACCAATGCAACTTGAATGATGAAATGATTTCTGGTTTCATGTTTTATGAGGCTTTGTTTAAAGTTTCTTTGAGGAGCGACAAATTCTCAGACAAACCACTGAAGGCCTGTGAATCTTTCTATTTCTTAATAACTTTAACTAACGTCTGCACACATCTGGCTCTGTTCAATCAATTATTTCATCAGGAATAATTATCAAAATGTTTCTGGTTTCTCGAGAGTTTATATTTCTAACCATTTAAAATGATACGGTATTATACTATACTATATATTTTTGAGTACAAGAATAAGAAATCAATGTGACGTGTACTGTGTATACACACTGCCTGAAATCTGAATTTCAAGGTGGAATATTGTTGTTATGACAGTGGATTATAAAGAACCGTAAATTTTACAAAGTGAATTTTACAGAAGAATAAAAGTCGGTGATTATGCCTATTTTTCAGGCAATTGCCTAAGTAGCACTTCAGTGAATAGATGATTGTCAATTTCTTGATTCTTCTGGATTTTTTTATATTACTTGAATATGGCTCACAATCAATAGTAAATGGATTAAAACACTTCTACTTGTTTATTGAGAAAATCAATTAAGTAGAAAAATCCATTATTTACCTACGGATATTTTTGAATATCATAAAATGGAAGCTTTCTTTTGTTAAAAATGATCATAATATAAACAATACAGTAAGGCTTGTAATCCAAGATATTGAGGAAAATCGGTCACCTTTGGTTATACTGATTAGCATAATGCATAAAAAACCCACAGAGCCCAACTCGTGTCAGTGCTGAATGCAGAAAGCCATTGTCACATTGGGCTTTATTAATTGTGCATGCACACATTCACCGCGCTTCGTTGCACTCTGGCAAAATTAATTCACTTGCTTATTTGTCGAAAACAAAACCAAAAAATCTAAATCAAATGTTGGCACATTTTGTAAAGACTCTGTAAGCAGCAGTTTGCACTTCCTGTGCTTGGTGGCTACATTGTCTCACACTGCGCTAAAATTATTCTAGCGGAATACCCCATAGTGATGTGATGAACGAAGGAGCATGAATAAATAAAACGCATAAAGCAGCGAGAAACTTCAAAGGCATTGGGACAGTCAGAGTAAACAAGCTTTACGGAGGCCAATGAATGTGTGTCTGTGTTCATGGCAGTGACTCAGGAGTGTAAACACAGGAATTAGCTCACACCTCCAGAGACTGAGCGCATCTCCCTTTAATTGAATTAAGCCTGTCACATCTCCCGAGCCGCATATGCTAGTCAGTGGTACGGATCAGTCACAGCTTCTGTACCAGAGCCATCAACAGGGTTTGCAATTTCAGTCTCACCTTTTTAACTTTTCATACACTGCTACATTTGATTACACTCCACCAGCCTAAAACGCTTTATGTACAGTAGGTTTCCTCTGTGCCCCGAGTGTCAAATGTCATGCATCAGCCGCATAGCAGGAGGGCTGATTTCCTCATTTCTACATCCCCTTGGAGGAGTCGCAAAACCTGCAGAGGTAAATGTCAGGTCAGAGGGAGAACGGCTGCGACATGCTGCAAACAACCTGTCTGTCCTTGCTTCCTGGTCACAGCATGTCAAACTTCCTGTCAAAGCTGCAGGAGCTCGCTTTAGGGTTCTCGTGTCTGGAGACAAAATAAGAATGAATAGGAAAACTGGAAATCTTGACAAGTAATACTGTAGTTATTTCTAGAATCATGTTGTAAAGAAACCATCATCATCCCAAATGGAATTCTTGTCATTCCTGACTGGAAGCGCGACTCTTCCACATTTCTGCAGAAAGTGACCAGGAGTTCAGAATCCTTTTAAATGTGAAACAATTTCAGTTTACACTTTTTCAAATTTATTGAACTACATTTCTCCATCTGTCATTTCAAGCACTTCTATGCAACTAAAATAAGTTTTAAAGAGCCTTGCTGTTGACAGCAAACGGGAAGAAAATCTGAAATACAGTCAGGCTCTCTGAAGGACGCGAAAAGCCGAGGAAGAAGCTGTGCATTAATGGCAGCCTGTGTACCAATGTCATTTTTTTATGTCAGCAAATTAAATTGGCAAATTCAATTCCTGGCTTAAGTGAATTAAACTTGTGGAACTGAATGATGATCATCGCTTTAGAGTCTCGATAGCAGGATGAGTCTCAGCAGGAAGCGAAAGATGAATGTCAGAGTGGAGGATATGGTGAGAAGGAAGCAAGGAAAGGCATGATTTTGTAAAGGAGGAAAAAAATCTGCCTAGATTTTTTTTTTTTTTTTCTTTTCAGCCATCAAGGATACAGTGTTGTGACTCCCACTATAATTCTGGTGTCACAAAAGAAATGGACTCGAATAACCCTGGCAGCTGACCCCTGAGTAAGTGGCACGATATGAAGTCGCTTTACCTCAACTCTGGAGGCCACAGGAAACCTTTTTCAGACTCTGTGGCCCTCTGTGAATGCTTATGCCTTAAGGCGCCAGGGCTTTAAATCTGAGATGTAATTGAACTGTCAAGATACTGTCTGGGATTGTTTCCTAAGGTCCAAGTAAATGTGCACGCAATAAGATGCAGATTCGGGGATGTGTCTAGATGCCACCCATATAAGGTCGCTGCGAAAGGGCAATTACTTTCTTGATTTTCTCAGCCCGTGTCCCAATCCCTGCAGCAATGAAAGGACCGCAAGGAGGAAATGCAGTACAGTTGTGTTCCCAATCCCAATATCTGAGAAATGGAGAATGGACCAGGTGGTACAAACACACACTCACACCTAGTCAAAAGATGACAGACAGAGATAAACATGTGAGGTGCCTGTTGAGGAAGCAGATAGAGGAGGTTTCTACTGCACAGCTGAATTTAATCAAGTGATACAGAAAACACTGAGACACAACAGCTTGCCAAAGTCCAGGCTCTTGATGAGCGCCAGACTATGCTGCTAATTAAAAAAGTTAAATTCTGCAACTATGCTGCAGATATTCCAAAGACCCAAAGTGCGACTTTGTATGCTTTGGCGAGGGCTTATCACTGGCCACCAGATTGGGGCATCCTGGGAAATGCACACACCGAGGTGTGGAAACTCGGCAGCAAGATGCCACCCAGTCTGGGCTTTGGGAAGAAGCCCAAACTTCTCCCCTTCCTTTCGTTCTTTCCCAGTCAGGAGGCCAGGAGTCACAGGCTGCAGTGTGGAGCAGACACACTGGCGTTAAACTATGGATTTGAGACCCTGCCCTGTTTTGGCTACTGACACAGAAACGATCGACTGCGCAACGTCAATCACCCTCTTTCCCAAACGCACAAGACATGGCATACCGCCACTGTCAGTATAACAGATGAAGGAGATTGAAGGGGAATTGTTCAAGCAGCAGAGGTTTAGCATGTAGCAAAGAAACAAAAGTGCTGCTGCAGTGGTTAACTAGATAATGGAATAAGAGTACTTCACTGTGTAACCTTGGACAGGGTCGAGGCATTGCGTGGGCCACATTCATACAGTTCTTGCATTCATCAGAATGCATTTTTTCTTGGCAACAAAAAGAATAAGACCTTGGTTCTGGCAGTGCTGATTTCATTTGAAGTTGCTAAGAGGCCGCATCCTTTACTCACTCATGACCTAACACGAAAATTGAGAAATTCTCCTGAGGTAACACAGCCGCAGGTTCCTCAGATCTAGACACTGTGTAGTAAGCAGTGAATGAAAGGCTGGTAGGCCGTACATCATATTAGCTTTTTATTTCATGTTCGGTACACCACGAGGGATAGAGCGAATAAAGCAGAAACGCAGAACTCCTTGCCTCCCTAAATGAATAAAAACAAAATATCACTAAAATATCAGATATTAGAATGGGTTAAATATCCAAATATAGGCTTTTTTTCTAAAGCAGTGTTCACCAACCCTGTACCTGGAGATCTACCTTCCTGCAGGTTACGCCAACCAAAATCTAACGCACCTCTTTTAGTTGATCAAGAACTTCTGGAGGCAGTGATTGGATTGTCAGGTGGGCGCGATTATGGTCTTCTCGGAGATAGATCTCCAGGAACTGGGTTGGTGAAGACGCTTCTGTAGCAACATAACAATGAAGTCAATGCATTTAACTGAACTCCAAAGTATTTAAACTGACACCAAGGCCTGCTGCAAATGAAGCTTTAATTTGTCCTCTTGCTTTTCAGCACGTCTTTAAAACTGTGGTGGAACCCTGAGATTGTGTGACTGAGCTAATGATGGTGCAGCTATTATCACCTGACAGAGAGAACGCACTTACTCACTTAATAAACTGGAACTTTACTTGAAAGCAGTAAGCCTTTACTCCCTGACAAAACCAGTTAACTCTTGTGTCAGGTGGTGAGATGGATGTCACTGAGCCATAGCATCAGACTGTAATCTAAATCCAAGCGCATACCTGCTGAATGACACATAAACACCTTTTACACTTCATGGCTGAAATCATGGCTGAAATCAAGACCCAGGCTGCACCGCATTTCCGTCCTGCTGGCCTGTGAGACACATCGCTTGCCTCAACTCAAAGGAAATGTGAGCAAATTATTAACAGGCACGACATTTCTCTGGTAAGCTCAAACTACATAGACATGCCAGCTAAACTAGTGCTAACTGAGAGGTACATTTGGAGGGACTGTTTTGCTGTTCTGACTGCAGAAACGCTAATAAAATCAGTCACATCAGATTGAGATTATATTATTTGTGATGTTAAATATGTTTGGATTTAGAGGCTTCTGATTGCATTTTCTTCCACAATAGTCACTTTGACATGTAGGTATGTTTTTCCGACCCACCAACACGAACTAATAATGAAAAATAAGAAATAAACAATATTATAATTAATACTATATTAGCAAAGAATCCTCGTTTTCATTCGTTTAGGACTTTTTGGTAATTCCATACACTTTATTGGATCAGTTTGATATCTTCACCATTATTCTGAATTGTGTAAAATACATACACATCACACACATATCACAATGACATTGGCAAAATGCATTACGAATTTAGTGACCACAAATGAGCAATCATATAATTCCTGTATAAATTTAAAAAAAAAGAAAAAAAGAAAGCTAAGCTTTTTTAACTTTTTTTGCCTTACATGTTAAGTCATGTAAAAGCTCACTTTCCTTGGCTAAAGAACATAGACACAAATTTGTGTCCACTTAAGGGATTTGCCTGGTCCAGGGACCTGAAAACACCCCGGCGCTGTTTGGTGTTATTTATGTAAGCCTGTCATCCTTCTGTCTAATGAGCCCCAAACCACGAGCATAATGAAACGGCTTGTGTTAACACACAGTAAATGAACAGCCCAGGGTTAAGCTGCCCTCTGAAGTGAAATGCAGCAGATGCTCCTGCGTCCCTACAGCCCCAAGTCACGGTCCGGGGGAAAGCGAAGTCACACGCCAAACATCCCTTAATGCTTCTCTCTCCCTATAGATGCTCAGTTTGGCTCATGGGTTTGACTGGACCTTTATATGTAGAGAGAATGGTACTTTGAAAGTATCGAGCTATAACAGCTTTCTATAAAGCAGCATGGATCAGAACTAGAGACAAAAAAATACAACAACAGGAAGGTAGATGCCAGGAGTGTGCGGTACCAAATGTGGGCTGAGGGTTTTGTATGAACAGCACTGACCTGAGTAAGCACTTCATGATCCGGCTTCACTTGGGAATAAGTTGACGCAGGGCAACAGAGCGTGCACTGCACCTGACTCACCTACACACAGACTGAATCCAGTGGCCAGGGCACGGGACCTGCTGCTCATTAAATACGACAAGCACTGTGTGTATTCATCTTTAAGCTGCTAACAATGATACCTCACAGGAATGGTTATTGCTATAAAGGCCTGGATTCCTGAATGAATCTGCATTACACAAAATGACAGGTTTTGAGCATGCAGAGCTGGCTAAACAGATCTGTCTTTATTGCTAAGTGTGGACGCGTACTGCGAATGTTTAGCAATAAAATGCGCTCAGTCCTGATGCTTTTTGTGGAATTGTATCTAGCTTTTAGAGCTAGGATTTTATCTCTTCTTCTAAATTTCGCCGGCCATGTGTTGAACTTGGATGTGTATTTTATTATATGTTATATTGTCCTTTATTATTCATAGTAATAATTCCTTCTGTAGTTGGTTAGTTAGTTAGTTAGTACAGAGTTGCCTGGAGCTTTACTCAGACGTGCCTGAGAGAAGTCTGCAGCAAAGCAGAATAATATTATTTGATGAAATATGAATCTAATCTTATAATATGGTCTTGGTTGCTGTATTTCAACAGGTGTGCTGTAGATGTAAAATGCTGATCCATGTGCCCCTTTTGTGCCTTTCATCACAGCTTTACATGCAAAATGTAGCGTGCACCTGCAGTGATAAACTCATGTAGAGACACTAATCTCCACCACGCACTATTAGTGTTTTTATTCGCACTGCTTGTGAGATGGCCTACAGCAGGGCTAGCTGAGGCAATAATAATAATAATAATAATAATAATAATAATAATAATAATGAAAGTAAATACAAGGAAAAAAAGCTGAGCTTGGCAAATATTGAAATGCTGACCTGTATCTGAGGTGCTATTTTTTGGGAATTATTGTATGGGTAAAACAGCCTATATGGTGTTGTGTGAGATCTCAGACTCAAACGCCAGAGCAGTTCTAAGGAGAAGTGTGTGCATGGATGGAGTAGAGGGGGAGGCTAGAAATGTAATTGTAAAAAAACGTGGTATAAATATTGATCGACTGTTTTATGAGCACATGTAGCCTATTTAACACTTATTACGCAGATGGACGCGTAAACAATATTTTTATGAGGCAAAATAGAGCGCGACGGCGTTTCAGATGCAGCATTCACGTGAATAAATAAAAATATGATTTTTTTCAAAATAAAAAAAAAATAAAAAAATCACGAACTAGTCGTTTCCCCCCCAAAATGTATGTGTGGTGTTCATGCGGGAATAAAGCGAGCGCGCGCACCTGTACCAGTCCAGTCCTTTTTCGTAGTTCCTGTCGAAGAAGTGCGGCTCGTTTCCGACCGCGCGCACGTCCGGGTGAACTCGTAGAGCCTCGAGCAGAGCCCTCGTGCCCCCTTTCTTCACCCCTATTATAATAGCCTGGGGTAACTTCTTCTCCCCGTAATCCGAGGTGCAGTTCGCGGCTCTCCCCAGCCCTGCTCCGTCCATGGTGCTGGTCTCCGGATGCTCCAGGTTCAGCGCGGCGCTCTTACTAACAGCCGTCTCCGCCCGAGCTCGCGCCCATCCCGCCGTGATCTCCTCGACGTCGTGTTTCTCCGTGAGCAGATCAGACGTGACGGTGGTCGTTACGAGGTCGGGGTGCGCGCGTGAAGGGCTGGAATAAAGTTTCTCCCGCAGCGTGGCCAAAGTTGTGACCTCCGGTGCCTGGTACGCGTAGTTCTCCAGCACGGGGAAGCGCAGCGAGTCGTAGCAGCTCATCAAACTGTAGAACAGGTACGTGACGGACAGCGAGAGCGTGAACATGAACAGGATTTTGCGAGGCACTTTAGAAGCGAGCAGCGCCGTGCCGGGCAAAAATGCCATCTCTGATAGCAGGGATCCTCTCAGAGAAGTGGCCAGACATGTTTCCTCACCTCTCTCACCCTCTCCGAGTCTTGCATGGACACTCAACAGCGGTAATCTGTCACTATCAGCCCCCTCGAGTTGCAGCGGCGAGCAGGAGTCCAGGAGAGCCACTTCGCATGGTTATAAAGGAGCCTGGCGAGAAAAAAAGACGGGGATCGTTAAAATTCCAGGAGAGCCGCGCGTCGCTTCCTCGAGCATCGATTTCTTATTCGGGCGCTGACAAGCCTTTGTCACAATTCATCGGAGTGAACTTGCAGATGAGAAAGGCTGCGGTCGGGCGTCCTTCCAAACGTGCGGCCCCCGTGGCTTGACACGCGCGCGCGGTGACGGGCCAACACTTGGCATTTTATACGCACACGGCGCGCGCGCGCGCACACACACGCACACACACACACACAAATAAGGTATGAGCAGGAAAATAAATATATAAATAAATAAATAAAAAATAACAGGATGTACACCAAAGTCACCGAAATGACGCACGAGGCACCGTGCGCACACGCACAGGCACACGCGTGCGCGCTCGCAGTTGCGTTTGGTTTCCCCCCGCACCCTCCACGCGGCTGGTTTTCCGTGCAAACTGCAAGAACGTACAGCCCGAGCGCGAGCGCAGTCCTCTCCACCGACAAAGCCGCCAACTTTGAGCGCGCTGAAAGTGAACAGCCTGTGCATAAAGAAGCGTCGCTGTCTCTCACAGGCGGAGAGCGAAAGCGCCCGGTTCTCACGGCGCGCGCTCATTGGTGGACGCGCTATCAGCCGCGTGAGCTCATCAAACCAGCGGAGAAGCCCTTAATGAGGGGAAAGAAATAAGAATAATAATGATAATGATGTTAAGAATCGCATCCATTTCATATGTGATCATAGGCTTGTCCACGTGTGAAACAATGTGGCATCCAAAAGCTGCACTGCGTGCTCACGTGACTCTTCTGTCAAACTTCGAGTGCGTGCTGCTGTACCAGATACCACATCAAAGCTTGGCTAGCTCGGAAAACGCACACGAAGTCATTCATCATGACATGACATGCTACGCCCAAACGCAATACTACATTACTACACAGAATGTCGAACCTTCTATTTAGTTACGCACAAAATGTACGCGACTGTATGACCAAAAGTATGTGCACCCCTGACCATCACACCCATATGAGCTTGTTGAACACGTCAGTCCAGATTTATTCCCCTTTGCAGTTATAGCGCGCTCCACTCTTCTGTTCGGCTTCCCAGTAGATGTTGGAGCGTGGCTCTGGGGATTTGTGTTTGATGTTCATGTTGGATGAGGAGGTCTGGGGTGCAGTCGGTGTTCCAGCTCATTGTACAGTGGGTTTGAGGTCAGAGCTGAAGAGTTCAGAGGTCAGTGGGTTTTGTGCAGGACACTCGACTTCTTCCACGCCAACCTTAACACACCGTGTCTTCATGCAGCTGCTTTGTGCACAGGGGCATTGTCATTGTGGGAAAGCACACGGAGACGCTCTGTACAACTCTGTACCTCAAACCTTGTGACGGCAGATTGGGGAAGAACCTAATATGGGTGTAATGGTCAGGTGTCCACAGACTTTTGGCCATTATAGTGCAGGTGGCGTAGTTATTCTTACATCACACTGCAGAAAAGGATCATGAGCAGGCTACAGAAAAATGTATATCTAACATTTCCTGTTATTAGAAGAATCTTAAAATTATTTCCAAACATTACTGATTTCAAGCTTGAAACGTCTTATTTAGATACTTTTGCTTCTTTTTAGAAATATTGTCAAAACTTTAAATGTGCAAATGGAACAAAAACCTTTTAAAGCTTGAAATGAGTAAACACATCTAGAAACTGGTTTAATAATATTATATTTGGTTTACTGTTGACTTTTAATAGAGGAAATTCCAGATCAGTTTGACTAGCACTGCAGCTAAACAAAAGGGTTTGATAGCCACTTGTAGTTAAATTACAATTCAAATTACTCAAATGATATAATATGAAATAATATTGTGAAATACTGTATATACATCACATTGTGTAATGTTTTACTACATCAGTCAGTGTATAGTAAGTAGTGCAGGGGCAGTGATGTCTGTTTGAAAAGGTTAATATTAATGATATATTACCACTCATTCATTTCCTCTAATTAACATGAGTACAGTTCAGATAGATCACTGTTCACTTTCCAGCCTACATTTTGAAGCTCACATCTGCCCTCTACTGTTGACGGACGTGCTCAGCCGTAAAGCGTGATAAAGGGCAGAAAGGCTTGATGAGGAAAACGACGGGTGGGCTGAGCTAATGACTCTATGTGCAAAACACTGATTTAAATGTATGGATGACAGATGAAAGTTCGCATCACTTGGACCCAGCAAGAGCTCTGCCATGTGCATAATATATTACTGAGAGAATGCGAATGTGTCGTGCCCTGTGTGGTAGAAATGAAGGCCAATTCAAGGTGAAAAGGCTTATTTAGCTCTAACGTTCATTTGGCACATTTTGCAGCCACTGTGTGACAGACCTTATTATTCACTGGATTGACTGCATTCCCCAGATTACACTTAGGCTCTTTAGGGAAATAAATAGCAGCGCATGGAGGTTGAGTGGGACTGAGCACGGTGTCCCTTTTTATTAGAAATACCTCATTCATGGCTTCTTCCATGCTCGGGACCCACATCCTCTTTAGCCTTAAGTTCCGAGTGTCAATTAAAAGTAGGAATGCCCTGATGACATTTTGAAGATTGACTATAACGTGATTGTATTTACCTGCGTACTCAAAAGACTTGCATTAAAGTTGACATCACACCATTTCTAGTCGGAAGCAGTGACAATAGTGATTTCTTGCCTGCTCAGGTAAATGGGATGTAAATGGGATCTATGATGCTAAAGGAAAGAAAAGATTAAGCAGCAGTGGCTTGTGACCATCATATTTGGTGTGGTAGGCTGACAGCCTCAAATGAAACGAAGTCAAAAGGCTATCACACTTGAATTATGCTATAGGCTACTATCTAGTAAATTTTAAAGTAAACCTGTAATAGGAAGTTGAGAATCGACTACATAGTCATCCAGCATACAGTCTAGCAGCTCATTTTGAGAGGTTTTAGAAGTACCTTTGTTCAAGGTAATATCATTAACCAGGGTTAAGAGGTTCCAGCAAAAATTCCCAGCCCAAATACATTTCAAAAGCACCAGAAACTAGTCCAGAAGTTTTCCATTTGGAAAAAAACACATGTTTATTCTTCTTTTTATCAGCCTTACCATGGGTAAATAAGTATTTCACACATATGTCTGATGTCTGGACGTCATCCACTCCATTATACTTCATAGAAACACTGCATGCCATTTTGCTGAAAAATATTCAATTTAAATCAGATTTTTTTGCTTTAAAACAAGAACTTGGTAGCCACAGAGTTTATTAAACCTAGTTCAATCTGGCTACCTGTCCTGTAAACCTACGGTGGCCATCAGGTGCAATGATACGTGTTGGCCGAGCTGTGGGAGCGCATGCACAGCCACGTTTCTGGTTTATCTTAGAGACTGTTAGGCTACTAAACATTTCAATCATTTTAGGTGGCTTTCTGATAAATTTGTGATAGAAAATTACAATAAAACAATGCTTATGTCATGAACACTTTTGAATCTTTTATACTGCAGGAATAAATTTTTTTTACTTCAAATAGGCTTAAACTGCATGGCATAATATTATTTTTTTTGGGAACCACCAAAACAGTTACACAAGCAAGAATTCAACTTCATTGACATTTACCTCTTCTTTCTTTTTCTTTGTAGCGACTCTTCTTTTGCTCCCTTTCCCACTTACGGAGCTGGTTTCTTGTATCAAGTGTGACAAAAAAAACTTCTCAGAGAAGAAAAATCTTCCATCAAAAACAAACCTTACTAATATTGTCTGTCCAATATGGTCAGAAAACGTATACTCCTAAACCGACTATCTTATTTCTATTGCTATTTACTCCACAAACGTTCAATGGAATGTACCATTACAATATGAGATGGGGGATATTCGAAACAAGCAAAACCACTGATTTAGAGGTGGAGGGGTAACTTTTAACTGCAACAGCAATATAAGTATCAGGTCCAACCATTTAAATTAATGTTTAATTTAGCAATTTGTTCAAAGAAAAAGCAAACTTATATTCAACATCATCAGTCGCTAAAACCGACTCCTACATTCCTTGTCTTCCTTCCGGTGCGAAACGTGAAATGCACTCTCTAGAGCCAGTGTTTGGTTTGTCCATTCTGGGCTACTGTAGTGGTGTGGTATGGCAGGTCCGTAGAGGTGGACCCGCTCCCTACTTGCCCGCCCCCTTCAGGAGGGTTGTCTGCCCCAATATATCATTGTAAACCTAACTATGTAATACAAATATTAATACTAAAAATAAGTACAGAAAGCACGTGTGCAAATTATAAATGCAAAGCAATGAGTTTTTCAAGTTTCTGAAGACATCATATATTCCCCCCCCACCCCAACACAGACACAGACACACACACACACACATGCACACACATACATTACCAATCAGTTATCCAGTAGCTGACACGTAACGCTCATAAGCATTTCCTATATATTCATTTAATACAAGTACAGCTCTTTTGGCAGCTTCTTTTGTCCCCCCCTCCAGAAATGGCTATTGGGAAATATTTCTGTTTATTTTCCCCCCAAGCATGAAATGAAATTTCCACCCCTGACCTGCCCCTATGGACAAGCCAGCCCGGAGATTAAGACAAACTGTGTTATAAGCATTTGCATAATCGTTAATTGTACATGCTATAGCTAGCTAATATTGCTTGATTTAAAAAAAGAAAAGAAAAAAAAAAACAGATTAAAATGTACCATTAAATGTATATCATAGAAAATTCCATAAAAGCACATAGTAAGATTTTCCACCACTCAGCCCTTTGGAGAAGCACTGAGGTCTACTTAATGCTAAAACAGACTTATGAAGTAACTCACAGCACCAGAATAATACAGACACTGCCTACGGTCACCGGTGTCTGCCTGCTCCATGGACCTCGGCTGCTTAATTGAGTACTCTGCCAGTTCTGCTACCTCCACAGAAGTATTATAATGAACATAAAAGAGCATGTAGCTGTAAGTAGCTCAGAGGAACTTAATTGGTGTGCAAATGAAAACAATTATCACCTCTGTTAATGGATAGCTCACTCATTCTTAAAGCCCTAATCAGCACTTGCGGAAAGAGTAGTGCGGCCGCCCAGGAGTAAGTCTGTTTTGACTGGCGGACAGAATGGTAAACGCACGTTTTTCATTTCAGGTTTTTAATTTTACATTTGGAGCTCTGTTAATATTTTGAAAGCCTATGCTTGGTCAGAGCTGACACCTGGCCTGCCCGTTGCTGCGACTCTCAATTGGGCCATAAAATCATCAGTATCACTGCTAAGCTCGCTGGTTTCAGTACCTCACTTTGTTTTGTATCTCCAGAGAAAGAGAGAGAGAGAGAGAGAGAGAGAGAGAGAGAGAGAGAGAGAGAGAGAGAGAAGGCTGTTCAACAGACTGCAGTGTTTAAATGAAGGTGTAGTTGTGTCAAGAAGCACACAAAGACATGCAGGTCCTGCAGTTTCTGCCTTTAAATTTTCTCGACAACTCTTTCTAGAGAAGCTGGTGTTTGACGCTGTCTGTGACCTGGGAGAGTGGGTGGCGGGCTTACCGCAGTAAATCAATTCTGATTACACTCTTGGAACCACTTATAATGAATAATCCAATCTCTTATAATTAATATTTGATCTTTTATAACACCTACCCCTCTCAGTACAAATACAGATTCATTAACTTTAAAAATAGATTTGTCCCCAGCGTGCTGTTTCACGGGGCCATAACCGCAACACCTCAAATTGTCAGTTTATTGATTTAAAGCTTAGGGCACTCACTGTACCAGGTGAAAAAAAAAACACACCACCAACAACAACAACAAACAGACAAACAAAAAAAACTTTTCAGTAGAGTAGGCAATACATGCTCAAGACTGATTGAGTCACAAGGTGTTGTAATGCATATATATATATATAGAGAGAGAGAGATGTGCATAATTACCTGCATATAAAGGTTCCCATATTTAAATGAATTATTAGAACAGATGACGACATCAACATAACTTGCAATGCAATTCTTTTTACTTGAAATTAACTTCTGCCTTGATGCAATTGCACACTGAGTTTATGAGTAGTTTAAAGACAAATGTAAATATATTCAGTATGAGTTTTTCTCAGCTCCTCACATTCACTGTTACCCTGTCCATTTTTGGCCAGTATTCTTTGTTCACCTCAGAGGTCATTTTAAAACAATCAATTAGAGAGAGATTTATTTTAGCTTTAATTCACCATGTCAGAATTCCAGTGGATCAAATATTTGCATAGATGAATTTTTCTCTTTAACAGTCTGGAAGATTCTAAAATTGATGTAATAACTTTTAGAAAATTGCCCAAATGTTGTAATGAGGAGCTAACTGGGAGTGCACCTGGGGCTGTAATTAGAGCCTTCCTTTAGAAACAAAGTTTTTTGCCCTTGATACCTGTATGCCCTTATAATCTGTACAAACAATTGTATCCAAATATAACAGTCTTTGGACCTCACAGATAAAGCATTATTCAGCAAAGAGGCACAAATTAACTTAAGGGATGAATGAACTTTGGTCCAAAAGGTTAACTGAGCCCCAGTACAACTATGACAGAATTGGTGAAGGAGTTGGAGACATCAGATGCCAGAGAGTTTGGCATTTTTTCACAGCCTTAAAGGCTGTCATGCGAGAAAGAAGCCCATACTGCCAGACGGAAGTTTACAGGTTTCTCTTTCAAGAAACAAATTGGCTGTAGTGATCAGTGCAAAGTATGGAGTAAAAAGCATGAAGATTTATTTACATAACACCTCCAAACTGTGAAGCATGAGGGTGTCAGCATCATGTTGTAGATTCTGTATATTGATGCAAAACCTCAAGAGATCAGGATGTAGCAAAATTACTTAAAGACAACAAAGTGAAAGTTTGAAAGAGAGCGGCCAATACAATGCTCTGACCTTCACCCTGCAGAAAATTTATGAACTGAACTGAAAAAGCAGATCTGAGCAACAAGGCCTACAAAGCTGACTTACACCAGTTACACCAGTTCTGAGAGGAATGGACAAAACTTACAGCAAAGTATTGTGAGGAGCTTGTGGCAGACTACAACAAGCGTTTGATTCAAGTTCAAGAAAAAAGGCAATTCCACTAAACAGTAATAAAGTGTATGTGAACTTTTGGCAGCAAATGTATCTACAATGGCAGAGGTTATTTCAGAGGTTACGGTAGTACAAAATTCATCTTTCCAAATGAATGAAAATTGTGATGATTTGTATTGCATAATTAACCAAATGTCTATACTGTAAAGATTATTATTTAAAATGTAATAATGATAATAATAATAATAATAATAATAATAATAATAAAAATCATGATTTTTAATGATTAAATATAGAATACTGAATTTAATTACTTCACATATCGTTAATGTTACAGAACTGGACATGATGTTTTCAGGACATGATCACATGTGAACATATCTACCTCTTATATGGAACAAGGGAGCGGAACAGAACAGAAAAACAAATGATGTACTCAACAGGCCAGTAGCTCAGGGCAATAGCAGAGATGCATTCATTGTCCAGCCAAGATAGAATATGTGAACTTTTGCACGCCTCAGAGGCGAAAACATCCACAAACATGGAAGCACACGGAGAGAACTGCAAAAGCCTCAAGACATATAACTCCTCTGTCAGAAAAGAAATCGATAATCAGCTGATAGGAGGAGAATATTTCATCTTATGAAGTAATATCACCTTTACCCTCATATTTCAGGCCAAGATGAAAATAACAACATTATAATAACATTATTATGTGTTGCAAACTTGCAGAGAAAGGAAACGATTGCCTTTAGGCTACGGTATCAAAATGCGTGTACTTTGCAGATCAAATTCCACCCTAAGTGGCACTAACAAAAGTCTCTCAGCACATTTTCTTGTGAAGATTGTCAAGCATTAAAGCTGAACCATTTAATCCATAATCAGCTGATAGAGTGAGCATGTTTCAGACTATAATATCAAATAATATCACAAATAATTTCCCGCCTTAATTCTTCTACAAGAAGTATACTAGAATAACACTGACATAATAGCGAGAGAAAAAAATAAACCCAGAATCTGAGGGGTTTTTTGTCCTTTAGGCTATGGTATCACCATATATAGCATTCAGCAGGGCAAATTCCATATTAAGTAGCATTAGCATAGCAGTTATTCAGCACATTATATCTTACAGATTGTCAGCCACTAAGCCTGAGTCATTTCGCTGTTGATGGCTTTGTACACATCTGCTAGTTCAAGATGCGCGTTTATGCTGGATGATGGACCGTCAAGGCTTGGCAGGGAGGATGTCTCGCACAGGAAACTCATTCATGATATCAGACAGATGAAGATGCCTAGGACCACCGCAGAAGAAGCGCAAAAATGCTTTGCTAATGCTGAAAAGGAGGAAAGTCAGAAAATGGCCCAACATTCTGTCAATGGAAGAGTAAAATGATGAATACCAGACCTTTATCTAATCAATAGCTCTGTTTTCTTGCCATGTTGAGCAGCCTGCCATTGTGTGAACTAATTAGACGATAAAAAGTGATGGATGCATATAAAATTCAGCTGGCCCTTTAAATGGTCCTTGGAGGTTTTGGAAGCATTTCTGTTAACCTTATAGATCCTAACTTTACAGTATGTGAATGCAATTAAATCAATTCATGTTATCGATTCAGGAGCACTAGGCTCTGGCTAAATTTGAACACTACACATTGTTCAGGTTAAAATACCCAGGAAGGCAAAATAAAACTTAGAAAATCTTTGTAGGTGGTGGTTCACTGGTAATGGTTGGGAAACACTGGTCAGAAAGTTTGGTTCCTGGTACAGCCAAGCTGCCAGTGCTGGACCCTTGAACATAGCTCTGTTGCAAGTCTGTCAAGTGAATAAATATAAATGTAAGGACCAGATTCCTAGCCTGTATTCTGTAAACACACAAACCGATGTGGTGCAGAGTGACGGATTTGTACCAAAGTACAAACTCACACAGAGCAGGTTGCAAATCCAACAGCAAAAAAATAGCCACTGTGGGGGAAGTTGAGCAGGAGGATCAGAATTACCTCAAGCAGGGAACAGAAAACCAGAGAGAGTCTCAGAGAGTGGGAGAGCGTAACTGTCAGGTACCTTGGGGAGGATCGGATCACACTAGCAGGAACCAGAGGTCGAAGGAATCCCCCTGTGGAGAGACTGCCAGACCAAATAGTGCCCCAAAGGGATCAAGCTTCACACAAAAAAACCCTCTTCTTCTACAGCTGGGTTCTTCAGCTCAGTGAGCTGTGCTCTGTATTCAGCACCCAAATTGAGAATGAAAGGAGTGTTATTATAGCGTACACCGCAGTGCAGTTGAATTCTCTAATCTGAAGAGTCAGAAGGTGTGCATTATTTTTCTGTATAACCTCAAGCTTAGGAGAGCAGCTCCAGAGTGACATGAACGACAGGTTTGTATTATTGCACTCGTTCCAGTACGTTATCTTTTCTACAGTAACGGCTCATGCATAGCAACTTGAACACTGGATGCGCCGCGCAATCCAAGATCAATAGTGAACAGATTTTAACAAAAAAACAACCCCTGCTGTTGTTTAGCAAAGTAAAACGTATAATCATTGATAGAGTGTTTATTTAACGTTCATAGAACGAGGCTCGTTGTAAACGTTTTTAACAATAAAAGTTTATGAACGTCTTCATGAAAGAACAGTTTTAGAACGGGAATTAACTTACCGCTCGGATGTTCCACAACAATGAATCTAAACGTAAATCATTAAAATGTGCGATAATAAATTCAACATTGTAATCACTGGCAAATCACTGTGGAATAAGTGAAATAACACACTCCAGACCATGCAATTATACAACCATAACGCACTTCGGGGTAGCAGCAGCACTCGCTTGCGCATTGTGTTGCATCACACCACCCCAGCATACGTTATGTTCATATAACAGCACGGTCTGCAAATAGCTGAAATATTACACAATTTATTTTTGCTAACAATGTTAAAGTTAATTTTAATGTCAATGTCATTCAGTTCATTTGTTTTTCTTTAAAGTAATATATGAACATGTGTTAATGCATGTGTTATAAGATATGAATAAAAGAGCCTGTTTGCGTATCATGTGCCAATATGCAAATTCTCATGATGTTACACCAAGAACGTGCCAGTTTGGGGGCATTTCCAATTTTATATTTGTAGAATCTAAGTTTGTTGATGAGAGTTGAAACGAAGCATGTCTAATCTCTTTTCTATTTCCAATTATCATTTATTTAAATCTTGCTTATGGGTTTTGTTATTTTGTTGGATAAATTTTATCATAAAAAATAACTCCATACTTTAAAATGACAAATATACTAAGCTACTTAAAACCCTGAACGGATTCAGCAGGACACAAGAATGAGACATTTGTATATAGATTCTGAATTTTTAAGTGGCAACAGAATAAAAGTGGCTGCTGTTTACAACCTCCATTTCAGCCAAAAGAAACAAGCTACTCTGGCCTACCTTGTTGGCGAAGTGTATTATTTATACACTTGGAGACCTTCAGCCGATGCAATACCCTACTGAGCACTCAATTTTCAGCATTACTCTCAGCTCCAAAGATAATCAGGAGGAACTGGAGATGGTCAAAACAACTCTGAAAGTAATCCAGCAGAAGCAGATCCCTCAAAGCATTTAAAGTATCAAGACATGTCTAAACAGATTTAAGGCCTTTAATGACCCCTGTCTGGGACACCACTCAGATTGATTGTCTTTGTGGCTCTTAAGACGAACAGTTTCCATGAATCAACTCCTCATAAAACAATGATGTAACTGCTCCCGGAGAAAGTCGTCCAGCTTTCCGGTGGAACAATATCTGAAGCCACCTGTAGGGCGGCGATGTAGTCTTGAGTCGGCAAAACTCTTTCCCAGGTGTAGCACCCTCAGCATAATTAAGGCAGATTCGGCCATGATTTCTGCTCCGGGGTCGTTCATCAATCGGATCACCTGCAAGATTAATAAGCCTTGGTGCAGTGCTGAAATGGATTGCTGCCACTTGCTAAGATCATTAGTGCCAGCATAGCAGCTTTACAGAAGGGGCACTGCACAGTGGAAAGTGAAGATTTGCAGCTTTGCATGCTAAACGAATAGTCCATCATCACCTAATTAAGGGATTACTGGAGACACTTGTGTCCAGTCCCCTGGACAGTTAACCATAACTGAAGGGCAAAAGAGATAGATTAACTTCGCTTGCACAGTGGCAAAGTAACAAAACTGCTGACAATGTTGCGCATGCACACACACACACACACACACCAACACACAAAATAGCGAGCAGCTATTAACACACTAAAAAGAGCCGAAGGTGCTTATTAATTTATAAACTGAACGGAACAGAAGAATTCCTCCCGGCCAATCAGGGAAGGCCTACCAGGCTGAGTTACAGTTCCAGCCTCTGTCTTGGTAAGCTTTGTATCATTCCAAGGTACCGGTGAGGACGTTATATACCTACTTGAAGTACTGGAGTGTAGTTGAGCTGAGATGGATAATTATAATTCATGAACACAGGGAAAAGCAACAGTTCCTTCCTCAGTTCATGAAGCCATTTGCAAAAATATTCTGCTATTTCACCGCACATCTCATCAGTAGTAGGTGGATGGTTTAAAGACAGTTTTGAATAATGCAAGAATTCAAACAGAGTTGGAAAAATTTCAAGTCAGGCGTCCACTTGAGTAGAAATGCAGACACCGGCTGCACATTCTGAGAGAGCAAATGAGGGGAAGAGCGCGGGAGGGAGTAAAGCTCTACGGGCTGTAAGCCTACCAGTGTATAAGACTTGTTTTTCATTGACTATGTCAGGAATCAAGAGGGCTAATCCCTCTGAGACTTCAGATGAAAGTTTCAAAAGAAAAAATGAAAGGCACAGTGCCTGAGGGTGCATATCAGGGTGAACATACAGCGAGCAGAAAGAGAACCGCAGCAGCGCACGACAAAGCATGCAGAAAGGAGAACACGCGCAGATTTCTTGCTTGCCTCCACCTCCTCCAGTCCAACTAAAAATACATAAAAATCCACAATCTTCCCTCTAGACAGAAACAGAAAGGGAAGAAGGAAACGATATTAAAATATTATGTGTTGAGAAACCAACCAAATCCTTTCTTCAATAGGGATTATGTTCTCATGAAGCAGAATATAGGCTCAGTATATTTAGATCCTCAGAATGGGGATAAGGAAGAACTTTTTTGACCTGGAAGAATTTAGTGAATATCACAAATTTGTAAAGGTTTACTAATAACTGTTTTTTTATGTGCACTTTATGGCCATAAGTAAGTGGACACCTGACCTTCAAACCCATATGTAGTTGTTTCACAAACAATTATACAGCGCGTCTCTGTGTGCTGCAGCGTTACAGTTTCCCTTCACTGGGACTCGAACCTGTCCCAGCATGACAATGCACCTGTGCACAAAGCAGTTCCATGGTGTTCAGGTTAAGGTTGGAGTGGAAGAACTGGAGAGTTCTGCACAGAGCCCTGACCTCAACCCCACTGAACACCTTTGGGATGCTCCTTTGACATATCTTCCAATCATCACATGGAGAAGCCATGCAGGACATGCAGACTGCAGGACAGGACATTTTCACTCAGGTTGCTCTGTCCACCGAAAACAGTTTGTGGTAAATGAACAAACAGCACAATATGGCAGTGGAAAATTTCATATTTTGTTTTGCTAAAATATTTAATTTCACCAAGAGTAATGAATAACAGACACATTGGAAAACATATTTAAATAACATATTTCACTGTTACATTTTAATGAAATTTTAGGGGAGGCCATGCTTCCTGTGCCTAATACCTGCCTAATATTGTGTAATCTTCCATAGATCCATGGACCAGTTGTGATGCTGCCGTGCCGCTGTAGGAGCTTTCTGCACTGGACAGGGTCAGCATGGGCACTCTGAGCGCTCTGCAGCTACGCAGCCCCAACACAGCAAGCTGCGCTGCACTGTGTGTCTCACAGCTTTCTATCAGAGCCAGCATTCACTTTTTCAGGAGTTTGTGCTACAGTAGCTCTTCTGTGGGATCCGGCCAGACAGGCTAGCCTTCAGTCCCCACCAGCATCAATGAGCCTTGGGTGCACATGACCCTGTCACCGGTTCACCAGTTATCCTTCCTTGGAACACTTTTGGTAGGTACTAACCACTGCACAAGACCTGCTGTTGTGGAGACGCTCTGACCCAGTCATCTAGACATCACAGTTTGGTTCTTGTTCAAAAAAAGTTGCTCAAATCCTAATGCTTGCCATTTTTCCTATTTCCAACACATCAACTTTGGACTGCTATTAAAAAAAATGTTAATTTGAGATCAAAATCAGCTCTCACAAATACATCAAATATGGTGTTACTTGATAATCAATACCTAAAACACTGGTATAGCTATATATATACCTAATGAACAAACTTGTGGCAATGGTGGCAAGGAAAAACTCCCTGAGATGACAAGATGAAGAAACCTTGAGTGGAACCGGACACAAAAAGGAACCCATCCTCATTTGGGTGACACAGGATAGTGCGATTACAACAAACACACTTCTGCAACTGTAATTATAAAATGGATTACCAGCTTTATCAATATGCCTCAAACACACACAAAAAACATCTTTTAACATATCGCTTGAATATTTACTCTACATTCCATAAGTAGAGCTTTGGATGTCTGCCTTTACTACACACGTGTTTCACCAGGACCATCGCAGTATTTCATAACAACGATTCAGAATCTATCAATGAACTCGATTTTTTTAGCCTTTTTAAATTTATTGTTTCATCAGAAGCACTCTGCTGCGGTATAACAATGGTGTGCCTCTTCTCTTATTGTAAAGGAAAGTTGCCTGATTCTATGCCCCGATGTTTAGCCTTGGCCATGGCTCAGGAAGCCCTGCTCTCAGAGGAGGAACCAAGCTCAAATTGGAGTGTAAATGTGTAACTGGGCATTTGTGGATTTTCATTGAATTTAAGTAAAGTTAAGACTGAGGAAAATTTGCGTAATCTAGGCTACTATGAGGAATAACATTTGAATTTATCACCTTATTGTGATGATTTCCACAATAAAAAGTCGAACAGTTTAACCTTGGAAATGATTTCTACAGTGCAAGCTGTACAGTGCCAGCAAGAAGCTTGCACTTTACAGTTATTAATTTGCCATGTGCTTTAATCTAAAGTGATTTACAAATGAGGCACAATACAATCCTAACATAGAGGTGAGTAGTTGAGGGCTAGGGCATGGGAGTTGTTAGGGGTGAACTTTCAAGGCTTAAACTGAATTATAACTGAAATATTTTTTAATAATGGTGGTTAGCACTGTCGCCTCACTGCAAGAAGGTCCTGGGATTGATCCCCGGGTCACCCAGGGTGCCTTTCTGTGCAGAGTTTGCATGTTCTCCCCGAATGTACGAATGCGAGCGTGTGTGGCTGTTTGTCTGTGTCGGCCCTGTGGTGGACTGGCGACCTGCCCAGGGTGTACCCCGCCTCTCACCCGAAGATGCTGGGATTGGCTTAAGCTTCCCCGCGACCCAGACAGATAAAGCGCTATAGATAATGGATGGATGGATGGATATTTTTTAATAATTATAGGTCAATATTTGGTGAATAAACCACAGGATATGTCCACACAGAGTGGACACACATAGTATTAAAAATGTTAATTTCCTTTTGATTATCAAGATGGAGTGGCACATGATAGGATGGACACATAAAGCAGTCAACAAACACAAAACAAATATAAAAATGGAGCATTTATGTATATGTACTTCCAATTACATATTCAACATAATTACATAATCTAAGTAGGGATGCATATAGAGAGATACAGCTTATATAATTCCAGGTATGATGAAATGAAGGTAGAGAAATAGCTTTCTAAAAATAATAGTTTTAGTAACTATTATTAAATAGTAAATATTTTAGAAATATTTTTTCAAAACATGATACAAAAAATACACATTTTTATAAATTTTATATTATTTTTTCATATAACTCAAGGAGTCTCTTCCTATAATATCTGATGAGGTTGGAGACACTTATTGGACCACTTCTCTATCCAGAATCTTTTAAGCTCCCTTATATTCTTAAATGTGTTCCCTGCTTCAGGGCTGAAGTGTGAGCTTGCTTCCATTGCCCTACCACTGACTGGACATTCATTGAGCTGGCCACCCGGTCACCCTGTTACACGGAATTGGAGTAGTGCTTCCTTACTTTATTCCCCCGTCAACTAGAACTACAGGGACTAATACCCTGGGGGCATCCTGTCCGTCAAATTACACTGCTTATTGCATCTTTGCTGAGCTAGAAACCATCTTTGGTAATGCAGCCAGTGCCTGAATCTCCTGTGCCAAATGTGAAGCTAGGCATTGTGGCCGCAGTCCGACGACCGGCACCTCCGTAATAGCAAGCGCTCCTCGCCAACAGCGGTGGTGCTGAAAGGACAGCTCCATGCCTCCGCCCAAGCACAACAGCAGAATTTCAGCACCACCAATGTCGTAAACTGCCAAAACACGCATGGCTACAGGCAGGGCCAAGTAAAGAGGCAGCGCTGTGTGCCACTGAGCACTCACCACAGCATACCTCACAGCATATGCTAACTCAATGAGAGTGACTAACAGGCCTACACATTGCTGACCAACACACAAAAACTAAAAATGCTCAAGAAATGTCTAGAGGCTTTTTCTGAGTATGTGAAGATGATGGTTTCAGAAAAGGCTCAGCTAAAACTGCTGATGTTGGGACTGAAGCCACATATGACTTGCAAGCCCATGGCTAGAATCTACTAGTTCAAACTAGCCACATTGGCACAATATTGTACCAAAGCCTGATGTTCTGTGCTGTCAGCAATCTGTAGCCTGATTATGTGCTTCTCTCCTTCTGCATTCATCCTGCCAAAACCTTAGCACATTGCTTCAGGAACTACTTGCTCACCACCCTTGGTTGAAGGTCCTGAGGATAATGCTGACAGATTATGTTGCTTTTTGAACTAAACCTCATGCAGCCAGTGCCTGCTGCTAGCTATGTACCTACCACCTCATTATCAACCTAATCAAGCTACTAGTTGTGAATGTTCAAGCTGGCGCCTGCAGAAGCATAGTGCAAAACCAAGAAATGCTTAGAGTTTCTCTCCTAGCATGTGGTTGGCTTGATGTCAGGCATAGCTCAGACGAAATCACTTTTTTGGGTTCAATCCAGACACGATGGCCATGCCCTTCAGGAGAATCCCCTTGGTAGGATCTTAGCCCTTAGGTGATATTTTCCCCAATTAGGCTGTCAGAGATGGGTCATCAGCCTGTGTTGAACAAGCCTGGGGATCAGCTAAACACAGCTCATTTCAGTAAAAAGGGTATGAACCCTGACCTGCTGAACAGGGGAAGTCTTCTAATGAAAGAGGTATGCCTCAGAGCAGTGCCTCATTAGACAGAGACATTCATCATAGTCACCTCCCTCATCAGAACAGTGTGGTGTCACAGGGAGCACATGGACCCTTAATTTAAGGTCAGAACACATCGACCTGCTAGAGCCAAGGGTGACCCTCTAATTCTACTTACCTGCTCTATGACACTGTCACATCCTGATGCACAACAGAGTGACAGTTGAGTGCATAAATCACCAGGGCTGTATGAGGAACCCCAGCATGGGAACCCTAGTTTTGGTGAGGCAACATTGAGGATCCACATTACCAATTCTGGATCAACTCACTAACATATAGTTCTCCATGTCAGAGCCTAATGGCCCTTTGGATCAGGAAGCACTAGTCCATGATTGGTTAATTGGCCTCCCATGTGAAATTCCACATGTGCAATTCAGATGTGCACCCAAACCTGTTACAGATGGGAACTTCTTGGGAGCTTATAAGCCCATATCAGCATTTTTGAAAGGAGCTGCATGCCTCCAGGAACCCAGAATGGGATCTCCCCCCATGTCGGTGTTTCTACAGTCCTCTTTCTACAAGTCCATTCAGGAGGGTGCTCTGTAGTACGTATTAGTGAAAATGGGCTTTCGTTTGGCAATTACCTCAGGAAGAAGTGTGGCCTTGGTGATGAACTGCATACACCCTGCATGTGCTGAGTGCCAGATGATTCCAGAGTGATTTTATGGCTGAACCCTTGGTCCCTGCAGTTCTCTGTAAAGGTCTACCTTCTGTGTATAAATTGTACCTTACATTGGGTATTTATAGTTAATACTTCATCTCATGTCATTACATGAGTTTGTGGGAGGTCTCGTCATTGTGCTCACATGTATCAGTGCTCATATTCATAGAATCACAGTTACATTCATAACTAGTGTTTAAATCTAAGTGTATCTTAATAACTTAATTAAGGCAAATGAAATGAATTAAGATCACTTGTAAGTAATAGTCTCTCTACAATTCTATCAGCCTTTGTTCTGAGTGGAGGACAGATGGATTGCTGACTTTTCAAGGATGTTAGAAAGTGAGGAATTCAGTCACTGGTGTTAATTTGATCCATTTAAAGCTACACTGAGTAGGATTTAGGGGCATTTATTAGCAGAAATGGAAAATAGTATTCTTAAGTATGCTTTCATTAGTGTTTTTGTGTGTTTAGTGTTTTTTCATTAGTGTAATTACAGATTGTTACAAATACTTGTATGTACTTGCAATGGCTTTTCTCAGATGAAAACACTGATGAGGAACAAATGTGTTCAGAGTCACACTGAAGTTGCCCCTTTTGTGCTGGAAGGTAATTGGATTTATATAATGATGAAATATCGCTACATGATGCTGTTCCTATAGTATTTATATAATCATTCATTAGCGTCGCTGATGTTTTC
>JAQMYM010000023.1:30157010-30174902 GCA_030014255.1 Parauchenoglanis ngamensis
ACACCAAACTACAGCCTGCAGTAACACTGCTACAGGGAAAGCGCAGAGCTGCTGTGGAAACACCACCTTCTGTTCTGTTGGTGTTGTTCATATCGCGCAGACTGATATAATAAAATAGTTTTATAAACACAAACCTCTGTTACATCTCGTCACTCGTTTTGAAGGGTTTCCACATTTCTCCTTTTCTATTTGAACAGCTGAAGCAGCAGCAGCTCAGTTAGCTCCGCTTCCATGCCTGGCTCCGAGCAATCCTCTCCCTCTTTCTCTCTCTCTTCCTCTCCCTGTCTCTCTGACTTTGGTAACATTACTGGCTGGTATATTCAATATATGACTCTTCAAATGGAGAAAAAACAAATGTATCCTGCAAAGGTTATCAATAAAACGCTACCATAACTTGAAACACATGGTGCTTACATGGAAGTTATGACCAATAGTTTTACAGCCTAAATAACTAAATACAATTTGTAAATACATATTTTTAAATAACCTCATCAGTTTACTTGCTACTCGATGTGGTGATAGATGATGACATCATTTTGTTAGCACTTGATGGCCACCGTACCTTCTAATACCCACCTGGAAAGGGAGGAGTGAGGGAGGGGCATTCAGTTGATTGCAGATCTGTAATCTCACCACTAGATAGCAGAAATCCTATGTAGTGTAGCTTTAAAGATAGAGGTAAAGAATTATGATAGTGAGTGTGTGTGTGAGTGCTTTAACATTTGCATTTATGCTGATATTGACTAGAAGAAATCATTAATCAGTAGCTGATATCAGTCCCTAATATTAACATTGTTTATTATAGGGTATGACAGTGATCTACTGTCTCAAATATTCCAAATACAAAACACCATCACTGCTGACTTTAACCAAGTAGCTATTATTCCAGCTAACATTACATTGCTTGCTCTCTGTTAGCTGTGCTGAAGTTACACATCCTCTGTTAATGCATCAGTCTTAGTATTCTGCACACAATTCTGTACCTAGTACTGCTGGCATTTGACAAGAGCATTTAATTCATAACATTTCTTGAGGTCCAGGTAATAGCCTAATGCTTTAGATCATAATGTAAAGATTTATTGAGGTTTTAAAGGGGAGCTAATGTTCTAATTAAGCTCATATTTTGTATTAGGGTGGGTGTTACTGAGACACAGACAGTAACAAGAGAGGAACAAGGACACAAGTTGACCTTCCTAATATGTGAGTGAGACAGAAACTGAAGTGTGAGATTTTATGTGTTACCTGTGGAGGCCTCTCTACACACAAGGTCCGAAATAAACTCTAAAAGGAGCTCAAAATCTGAGCTACAAATTAAAACAACAAAAAAAAAATCCTGAACTATTGCTACCCAGAAAAGCTTATATGCTATTAGAGGTTTTGTAGTATTTGATTTGGAACTGCTTATAAACAAAGGAGTCACTGTAAACTACCAAAACAAGTAAGAAATTATTTCTATTAAAACTACCTTGAGTTAGAGGGAAGCACAATTATCCAAGTTTAGTTATAAACAACAGGGAGTAGGTTAATATGCTCTAGACTATATTTGGTTAATTTAGCTCGCAAAAGCCAATAACACTTGGTTCTATATTGATTTTAAATCGATATTGACTTCATCCACCTCCCCAAACCTCAGGTATGTCCGTGCTTTATTTAAATACCCTAGATGGCCATTATTTCACACATAAAACAGAAAACTGTAAGATTAAGACAGTTAGCGTTAATAATCCGATTCATATAATGTACAAATATTTACAAATTCCGTGTTCAGGTAGGTGATTAATGGCTTAATAGCTCTGGCCTGTTCAGTGTCATATTAATGATATTGATTTATCGTGTGTCTAGGAGAAGGAAATGGGGAAAAAACTGGAGAAAATGTGAGCAGGCTGTAGCTGTGTGCAAGATAGTATTGAGAAAAGGCTTGTTTGTGGTGTTTGTGCTCTTGAATATTTTAAAGCATGCCACACTACCCACAACCAACAATATATTACTATTACAAAAAGCACAGAGTAGGTTAACAAGGCCGTCCTATGTTATGACCCACTGGCTAATATCAGATTAATGAATCTGAACAAAAAAAAAAAATCGCTGTTAAGTACACTGCCTCTTAAGTCTAGAGGTGTTCTGTTAGAGCAACCTTATTGTCCTCGCTGTGGTCGAATGAATGGTACAACACTTACTCTGTCAGTCTGGTATGACAAAAGAGTCCACACTTTTGTTTTCTGAAGTGAATATTGCATAGTACACAGGCAGGAATTGTGCTGCTCAGATTGAAAGAGCTGCGGTGCGTTCAGTAACGAAAATGTGCGCAAACGGTCGCAAACTAAACGAGAGTTTGCCCTATCGAACGTCAAGTCTGCCGCGGACGTTTAGGCCAATCACAAAGAGATCTACAGAATTCCAACAGCATTGTATAACTTTTACTAGTTATTAGAAAATGTTGTAAAAATAACATCGTTTTATCCTTTCAGAATTGTTTTGTACATGAAGTAATAACGATATAACTAAATGGTCACCTTACATATTGGTTTATCTCAAAGACGTTTTCAGTTTTGTAGATGTTGACAGTTGAGGTTAAGCCCCACAACATTGTAAAGAATTTGGCTTACAGTGAATTCTTGTAACAGTAAAGCAATAAGCGCACTCCTGGCCGCCATTTTTAAAACGCTATTCGATAACGGTGCGTTCAATAACATCTACCTCACACGAATAACTGCTTGTGAAAAACACTCGCGATAATGAATGCACAGCTGGTTTAGACTTGTGTCACTGTAGTGTGAGATGGTAATTATAGCCTTCATAAATAAAACAATGCGTGCCTGCTTGTTCTTTCCTGAACTGAATGTATTGCAGACTGTGTCCAGTAAGACAGAACCTCTCCATATTAAATGTATCAAATGCAGGTATAAGGTGTAATAAGGTTGGGAAAGGTGCCATCGCAAGGTAATGCCGTCTGAGACCATTCAAGCAGGAAGGTCCTCACAGGGTCGTCTGTGCTGCTTACATGATGGCTAATCTCGGGTTGAGAGCTTGACAAGTACAGCTTGATCGACAAGTGAATGTGATTCATGATGCGATGCGTTCCCATGCACACAGCTGTTACATCTTGCTCCATGTCATGATGTGTATGTGTGTGTTTCCAATCTCATTTTTCATTGCCAAGTGGAAGCATAACAAGAGTGAAGGAGTCTGAAAGACAAAGAGGAAGAAATATCCTGCAAGGTCACGCTGTCGAATTTCAGCAAGCCTGCGAGCAACAGGCCTTACGTATGTATTCCAACCACGTCCTGAATGGAAAGCAACACAAGCAATATCTTGCTTTCATGAGCCTCACAACTGTCCAATTAGCCTTATCTATTCTTTGCAAGAACAAAAATGTGTCATTTAAAAAAGAAATGTGTGAGAAGAGTAGAAGACACAGCCGTCCCTTGGGCTCAGAATGTATTACCTACTTAGTATATCTAATTATGTAATGATTTCAAAGCACTGCTTATGTCACCTCTGTTTTATGGTGCAGAAGAAGTTGATAAATGAATATTTCAATTAAAGATTTAGATGAAGGGTTTTATGAATAAGAACGACCGCACCATGTCACTATGATTCACTTCAAAGATGCGTCCTAAATTTCACCTTGATTAAACTCTGGTCTCTGCGTGCCTATTTTCTACGTGCTCTTCATTCTATTCTTCTCATCTACATCTGAACCTGCATCGATGGATCTTGCATCTTCTGTGCATGCCTTTTCCGTTCCAACATGAAGAAGAGCAATTCTGCTCTTAATACAGCAGCCATATTTAAATTTCTCTCTTTCTCTCCCATTCTCCTTCATGCACCCTTAGATATCACACATTACGACGCATAAAAGATAATAGTGTTGTATCACAAAGGCAGTCTCCCCCAGGCGGCTGTACCGAGTGTAAATCATGCAGCCTGAGTCACCCGTGGTGGCGCCTTCCATAAACACTCCTGACCACTGGCCATAGCGGTCTATTTCTTCATCAACATGCTACACTATAGGGAGATGGTCATACCGGGTGTACCAGATAGCGAGACATGACGGATTCATCCAGCCACAAAACACGGCAGAAGGAGCAGCTGCGACGGAAAAAACATAAATAAATCACTGGTCGGGGGAAAAAGTACAGAAACCACAAACACACACTTATGGCCATATTTTATGTGTGTGTTTGTCAATTGTTGCATACTCCCATTCAGAATTATAATTTTGATAAACATTTTTTAGAGGTACTGGAATTATTCACAACATATTAAGTGTATTTATATAGTATATAAGCCTTGCAGTTTCCTTCCAAAATCTCATATCCCTGTGTAGGTGACTTCATATCCAGATGACAATATAGATTATAATGTAGCACATTTTCTGTAAATTCAAATAATAAATGAACATGTTATTTTTTTTTGTTTTTTTTACTTTTTTTTTAAATCAGGAATTTAGCTTTTTTGGATTATTAAAATAATCAGAAATAGATAAGTATAAACATGGTATAAGTGCATAATTTTGACAATAATGGTAGTAAAATTGTTAGCATTAGTCATCCAGCGTTTAAAAAAATAACAGCTAGTTACCAAAACAAAACGTTTTGATCCAAAATAATAATACTAATAATGAGAGTCCTTCACACAAGCATGCTGGTCTTAATGATGATAATTTCTTTACCTGTAATTCGACTGGAGGGGGAAAATTCAACCTCTAATCTGCAGCTAATAGCCAGGTCTGTGCTAGCGCGACATTAGCAGCCCGTCGTTGGGAGCAGCAGCGGCGGCCGCATCCCAAATAAACCGTCAAAATGATGAAATAAATTGCCATAAAGAGTATGATTTGTGACACAACAAAATAACCAATAGACATTTTTCTATATTCACATGATATATATATTGTCACATCACACAGCCCTACTTGCAAACACATAATTAATAAGTTGTAAATAATTCCAGGACCTAAAACCCCTCACACGACCTGTAGTGAGTGCCAGTCATTGTGCTCACTGTAAATCATAAGGGAAAAATATATACAGCCCACGTTCAATTTTTACCTTTGTGTTTAATATGGCATGACCCTAATCATTTCCGTCGTATCTCCGACTTGGAGCTTGTTAACATTACCATCAGCAATCTTGCCAATTAAACAATCTAGCATTATAGCTAGTATTGGTCATTTTTAGTATGTTAAGTAGGTAATCAATATTTGCACGACCTTACTATTATTAAAATATCTGTTAGAAATATAAATCATGTCTCTGGAAGATATGCTGGCAATATATAAGAGACAAACCTGTAATGATCCTACATACATCCCTTAATGTCATTAAAAAAAAGAAGGTTTAAATAGCATGTTTGTGTGGCTTGAGGTGATGTACTTCACCCACCCACAGTCAACCATTTGCAGCACAATATGTTGTGTGGGATTTAATACATCCTCCCCAGGTGAATTCAGAGCACTCAGAGTGGCCAGCTTGAGCCTCTGTTAGCTGTCATTTATAACCCTATGGCTGTTTAGTGAAATTGCTAAATGCAGCCTCGATTGTCAAAACAACGCCGCTTGTGTAAAAAAAAAAAGAAATCAGTGTTTAGCTCAAAATACAACTTGCGATATGTCACTGCAAGAGTAACTACCGAGATCGTGCCTCAGTTCCTTATTACTGCTCCAGCTCCTGTCTGAGTCATAGATTAAGGAAATTATTATAGTACTAAAGAAGAAATCCAACAGAGCAGCTGAACAGTCTGACATAATTTAGTTCTGTATTGTTAAGTGGCATACGTGCTCAGGTCCAGGTCATGAGTTTCCTCGGTTCACCATGTTTCCTCTTGAACTACCATTTGTCTCAAGTACATAGTTTAATAACTTTTCCACAAAAATAAATGAGATGGGGATTGTGTTAGCAGCGGCTCTTTTTTTCCTGCCAGGCATTTGGGACCAAAACGCTTATGATTAATAATTCATGCTTCGTATTTGATCCCCATCATTATAGAAATGGTTTCCTCTAGCCTCATCCTCCCTTGATCTTAAAATGATGGTCTCCTAAACCCAGAACACTAATGCTCTCCTGTAAATTAACACATTAATAAGGTCCTAGTCTCAGTAGGAATGAAGGCTGTATCTCATGCCCGTGTGTTGATAGGCATAGAGAATGAGAGAATGATGATAACAAGAATCACCTTGCAGAAGCTGGGTTTTATATCCGTTGGCCTCGTATGATGGAGTACACTTAAAGGTGAGCGAAGTTTCCGAATATGGAGGAATGTGTAAGTGGAGATCGGCAGGTTTCTACCCTCCATCTCATGCTCTTCAGCGAGATAGAGGCGAGTGAGCATTCTTCACTCTCACTCTTGAAGTAGCTGTGATCAAGATATACAGATATGAAAAGCAAAGATATATTATGACTCGAGTGTGGAGAACATTAGAACCTTCACATCTGCTGCTGCTCTTTGATAAATATAGCTGTCCCATCTATAACCCCTTACCTCTACACATCTCCGTGTAAAAAGAGTGAGAAAGAGCGAAATGGGAAGTTTGTGTCCGATAACTTCATGGAAAAGATTAGCAAGTACGGACGTCAGCAGGACAATGTTAACATTCTTAAATATAAGAAGTGCTGAAAGTTCCAGAATGTCTTAGAACGTGCCAAGGCTTCTTCCGGTCAGTGATCACGATTGACCACAGCTGGTAGCTTCTCTGTGCACAACATAAAAAGGGTTTGTTTGACAGCAATCATTGGATTGATTGACACAATGGGTAAGTCCAAGAAGCTCTGTGCAGATCTGAGAAAGAGGATCATGGATTTACACAAGTGAGGAATGTCTCTTGAAGCCATTTCTAAACAACTGCAGACTCCAAGATCATCAGTTTAAACTCTTTTTAAGCTAGCGGTGGGATGGATAAAGCAGGCTAACATTAAGCTCAAAACTACTCACCAAGCCTATCGGAAATATGTGGCCAGTATGCGATATGGGATATGTGACTTCCTGCCAGGAAGAGAGGTCAAATGTCCAACCAGAATTCTGCCAGAACCTTGTTGATGGCTTGGTCAAGGTGAAACCTGTTAAGGGACTTTTATCCCTGTATAATTTTGACCATGTGCTGATTTCAGAAAACCCAAAATAAATTCAATCTTATGCATTAAATCCTTGTTTGTTTGTTTGTTTTACCTTATTTAAGATGTACAGTCACTGTACAATTATTGTTCCCAGGAAAAAGAACAGTTCAAAGCAGTCATTGAAAGCCCAATATTGCCATGACATTCATTTATACACATAAACATTCAAAGTATAATACAAAGTGTAATAGTGGTTTATATGCCCAAACTGCAGAACGAAAACTCGATGTGCATTAAAACCAGTTACACAAATTCAGGTGTACAGTACACACTGTGGACTGAACAAACCAATTAATAGATGAAGAGTCTGAAAGGTTGTGGATCATCTCCAAACTGCTACCACAAAGTTGGAAGCGCACAACTGCCAACATTGTCTTTAAATGTTGTAGCATTACAATTTCTCTCCACTGAAACCTTAAGAAACCTGTTCCATCATGACAATGTCCCTGAGCACAAAGTGAGCTCCGTAAAAAGACATTGTTTGCCAAGGTTGGAGTAAAAGAACTTGAAATCTAATATATTGTCCACAGATCCTACATTTCCGGTTCATTCACTTCAACTGTAAATGTGGCATTTTACGGTCAGGGTCTGCAGGAGCGCCTGAACGTGAATGTCAGTGACTTTTATAGTACAGACCCCTTCTAGCAAACTACAGAAAGGCTTCAATGTGTACGCTTCATCATAAATATGCTACCAAGGTAAGATAATACCTATAAAACACATAACCAAGATAATATTAGTTTACTCAGTTGACTGTAGCTTGTGATGTTAAAACTGGATACTGCTATGATATAGGTCTCTAGACAAATACATGAAATTATTACATGTGAATTTCTCTGGTAATTTTTCACATGATGTTTTTTAAACCCCAATAACCCATATGCTATAAAGGTAAATAATGCTAACGCATGCTAGCCTTGAGAGCATGTAAATGTATGTTAATA
Organism: Parauchenoglanis ngamensis; assembly: GCA_030014255.1. NCBI lineage: Eukaryota > Metazoa > Chordata > Actinopteri > Siluriformes > Auchenoglanididae > Parauchenoglanis > Parauchenoglanis ngamensis. Next base: position 30,165,067 of record JAQMYM010000023.1, read on the forward strand.
ATAATAATAATAGTAATAATAATAATAATGGCACAGTGCTTTTTGCTGCTCTTCTCTGACCTATGTATCCCATTTCCACCAACAGGGAACAAGTTCAGGATTCGTTAAACCTGGCCAGATAGCAAACCAGCCCGCATTTCCACAGGGTTTGACTGGAACCATTGTAATCAAGGACACGTCATCAACGGGAGGCGTTGCACAATACACAATGGAAGTAAACAGTAGCAGCAAGATGGCGGACCACATTGATTACCTGCAAGCTACCTACTTTTGTTCTGTTATTGCAGATATTTGTCAGATTTATCCTTTTCCATTGCGTTCTCCATCGCTGAGCTCCGCTTCCTCTCCAAGCTAATGACATGACCACTGACGTCATCATGGTTCACACTGGAAAACCGACTATATTTGTTTCCAGCTGGGAACCAATTTTACAAGTTTTGAATCAATGAATTTTTGGTTGAAATGCTCCGAGCGGTTTAAAATTTGGTGTGCAAACCAGAACAGAGCCCGCTCTCGGCTGATGGAAAAGGGTTATTGGTGGTTTTGGTTCAGTTCGCTGATCTGGTGTGAAATGTTTGCTACTTCATCTTGGTGGAAATAATGAAAAGATCGTGATGCATGCTTGCTACCTGTCTTCTTCTGTCACTCTGAGCTGAGAAGCTGTGGAAGCTTAAAGCTGTTAGGTTTCAAAGGTGCTGTGCAGAGAGGGATAAAGCAGCACTCGTTATATTTCTTCATTTGTTTTGGAAAATATTCAGTCATATACATTGCGGCTGACACTCATTTTGATCACATTAAGAAGGACAAACAGTAATGATGGATGTAAACAGTGCTAGTAGCACATTCTGTTGATGAACGTGAGCCGTGGGAGTAGAGCTACAAAATGGAATTAAAAAGATGCTTCTGGACTTGACGATAACAGAGCACAGTTTGATGATACTCTATCTCTCCAGTTTCACATGATCAAACGTGTGAAATGTATTACATATTATGTGTGGACTCAAATGTGAAAGGTGTTGAAAATTCGAATTGCAAAACTGCAGAGTATGAAGATGAATGAGGGACTGATTTTTTTTTTTCCCTTTTTCTTTTTTGGGTCGCTTCCCACGTATTCTCGATTCTCTGATCTTCAAACACTACTGTATTGAGTGTGCAGTAGTCAAAATGGCTGAGGCCAAAGCATTATCTGTATTCTGGGCATGCAGACAGCACATTCAAAGGTTCAGGGCTGAAATTCAGAAAGAATTCTGAGCTGGATTCCAAACAGTCGGATAATCTGAGGTTTTGGTGCATGACAGTGAGTGCGATGACGGCATGTAATGAATTTAGTCCTGCAGTGGAGTATGAAGACTCAAAATGATCACTGAATATTTAGTTGGATAGCCTTCAAAGTGTACACAGTCATGCTTAAAGTACACTCAGATCTTAATACCAATGTCTACTAATCAGATATTGAAATGTGATAATGAAGCTTAAGATGGCCCAAAACACTCAAATATAAATCTATGTTTTTGTATTTTCTTTTGAATGCCTGCTTTGCTTTCAAAGACTTATGACACAACTAAACTACCACCAATACACAACCTCTGACTAAACCCCCAGCAGCTGATTGGGGACTTCTGCTGTTTTTGGCATCAATTCAATTTAAAGCCAATAAACCAGTGAAGCCAGAATAAGGTTTGCACACACGGTGCAGTTATGTTACTGTAATGGAGTGAGGGGGAAAATGCGAGGCTGGGTGGGGTTCATCCTTTCAGACTGGATTATTTCGACATCCCCTGAGCGAGCAAGCCGATCAGGGATTTGCCACACAATAAGCTCAGCCTTAAATAATTGCCAACCCAGAGAAGACCATGTCAGAGCAGAAGCACAAAAAAAAAAAGACAGTGGTGGATTTTTCCACCAACTACAGCTCAAACGAAGAAACTGGGGAGATGATGAAGAAAAAGAGAAGAGAGAGAAAGAGAGAAGCCGAGCTCACATGCGTGGAGGGCTCCTGTGGTGTGCAAACTTGGCTGCAGGTGAAGTCGAACACAGAGAGAGAGCGAGAGAGAGAGGGAGAGTACACGCAGTGGCCTGGGCCTCCGGGTGGATTTCAGCAGGGATTGGACTCAGTTGAGCAGTAGAGGGGAGCTGACATGCACCTTTATCACAGGGCTTAGCCAGCCTAAGGCTGTGTATAGACACAGGCCCAGTGATGGATGTTCTGCAGGACTTGCGTCTCTCCCTCTCTCTTTCTCTCTCTCCATCTGTGAAAAGGAGCTGTTGTAATCTGTTACAGTGAAGCCTCCACGGCCTCCACATTTGCTCGCGGTGCAACGCGCCACCACTGCTGCCATTTCTTTGGCCTTTGACCTCCATATTTGCGCCTTCTGCTCCACTGAGCATCAGGTCATGGTAGCTGAGGAGCGGTGTGCCGTATGAATTCTAATAAACAGCACACATCTCTCAGGACATGGCATAGGACAGCATGAGAGCCAGCGCTTTGGCGGCCTCCATATTAAACACAGCAATTTTTCAAGCACAGAGCTGCTGATGAGGTTATTTTCTAATGGTATTTTCAACAGGTCTGAGCTAGCCCAGTGTCCCTCATCCCATCAACTTTGAAGAAAATGTTTTCTGTTCAACACCCATAAAATGCATGTAGTAAGTGGTGTGATTTTCTAATGCTAGATTCATTAAAATGAGATTCTCACTCACTTGAATTTTGGAGGCCCAGATGGGATTTACAAGAAATAAAGACTTGATCAAATATGTTACTTATTTGCCCAAAATAATCACAGACTAAAGTAGCAAGTCTAAGTCTATGATACAGATCACTCCTCCTCTGCTACAAATTACTCTGTTACTCTGGGACGGGACTGGTACACACACACACACACACACACACACACACACGTATACATTCATCTACCTCTGCAATTTTTGCACATTCGATTTGGATTAGCGCTGCACTGTCTTGTCTTGTCATGTCTGCACTGTTTGCAGTGTTTGCACGTTTGCACACTTGTACTTTATGTTGTCTTCTGTTGCACACGTGCACTTTTGTACTTCTGTGTTGTCTTATATGTAGCACCTTGGTCCTGGAGGAATGTTGTCTCGTTTCACTATACACTGCATCATCTGTATATGGTTGAAATGACAATAAAAGCCACTTGATTTGACTTGAAATTTTCCTTGCCACCATTGCCACGGGCTGATGTTTTATATATATATATATATATATATATATATATATATACAGTATATATATATAACTTTATGTATTGTATTGTATGTATTACAATTTTATGTAATATGTATGTATTATGGTGCAGTGGTTAGCACTGTTGCCTCACAGCAAGAAGGTCCTGGGTTTGATTGCCGGGTCACCCAGGGTGCCTTTCTGTGTAGAGTTTGCATGTTCAACCATGCATCTCTGGACTCCACACTGTCCACTTTCACCCAGTATGTGACTTGCCCCACCAGAGACAATAAAACACTGGACTTACTGTATGCTAACACAAAAGATGCATACAGTTCATCACCTCTTCCTCACCTGGGAAGATCAGATCACAACCTGGTGTACTGTGTCCCTAAGTGAGCAGGGAGCCACCAGTCACCCGCACAGTGCAGAGATGGTCGGAAGAGAGCGAGGAGGCTCTAAGGGACTGTTTTGAGTCTACTGTTGGGGACGTGCTTTCTGAAGATCATGGGGAGGATATCGACAGCCTTGTCACATGCATTACGGACTACTTTAATTTCTGTGTGGATAACATCGTACCCACCAGGACTGTGCGTTGCTTCCCCAACAACAAACCCTGGATTACTCCAGAAATAAAAACCGTCCTCAAGCAGAAGAGGAGGGCCTTCAAATCAGGAGACAAGGAGGAGCTGAAAAGGGTGCAGAGAGAGCTGAAGAGACTGCTCTGGAATGGGAAGGACAGCTATAGGCAGAGGATGGAAAACCAGCTCCAGCAGAACAATGCTATTGAAGTCTGGAGAGGCCTTAGAACCATCTCAGGCTATGAAGTGCAAAACACTCTGCCGGTAGGGGATGTGAGGTGGGAAAATAAACTGAATCACTTCTTTTAATAGGTTTGATTCATCCAGGATGCAATCTCTACCATCTGCTGCAGGCACACCTGCCCCCACCTCCGTTTCACCTTTGACACCTCGGACACTTCACACCTCCACCACACACCCTGCGTACTACTCCCCTCCCCCAACCACAACATCCAGCACACATCCAGCACTCGGCTCCAGCTTGTCTCTTTCAGCCATCCAGGGTGGGAAGGAACTGAGAAGGATCAAAGCCAGGAAGGCAGCGGGCCCAGATGGCATCAGCTCAAGGGTTGTCAAGTCCTGCGCGGATCAACTGTGTGGGGTGATGGAGCACACTTCAGCCTGAGCCTGAAGCTGGGGAGAGTACCATGGCTATGGAAAACCTCTAGTGTGGTACCAGTGCCAAAGATTCCACATCCCAAGGACCTCAACAGCTACAGACCAGTGGCTCTGACATTCCACTTGATGAGGACCCTGGAGCGGCTGGTCCTTGTTCAGCTTGGGCCCCTGGTGAGCTCCTCACTGGACCCACTTCAGTTTGCCTACCAGCCCGGCATTGGAGTGGATGATGCCGTGAGCCACCTCCTACATCATTCCCTCTCTCACCTGGAGACGGCTGGGAGCACTGTGAGAATCATGTTCTTTGATTTCTCCAGTCATTTCAACACCATTGTACCCACTATCCTGAGGAACAAGCTGGAGTACACAGGTGTGGACCATCACCTCACCACATGGATACTGGTCTACCTCACTAACCGAGCACAGTATGTGAGAACCCAAGGCTGGGTGTCGGATAGGGATGTCTGCAGTATTGGGGCCCCACATGGAACAGTTCTGGCACCGTTCCTTTTCACCATCTACACTGCAGAGTTCTCTCACAACACCACAAACTGCTTCCTGCAGAAGTTCTCTGATGACTCTGCAATAGTCAGCCTCAACACTGGAGATGACCGGGAGTATAGGAAACTGACCCGGGACTTTGTGGACTGGTGCCAACAGAACTACCTCTAGATCAACACTGGAAAAACCAAGGAGCTAGTGGTAGACTTTTGCAGGCACAAACACCCTCCACTACAACCACTGAATATCCAAGGCATGGACATTGAGGCTGTGGAGAGCTACAGGTACCTTGGTGTTCATCTGAACAATAAACTGGACTAGACTCATAACACAAATGCACTCTACAAAAAGGACAGAGCAGGCTGTATCTGCTGCGGAGGCTCAGGTCTTTTGAAGGGCTCACTCTTGAAGACCTTTTATAACTCTGTAGTGGCATCAGCCATCTTTTGCGGTGTGGTCTGCTGGGATAGTGGCATCTCTGCTGGGGACAGGAAGAGACTGAACAGGCTGATCTGGAGGGCCAGCTGTTTTCTGGGATGCCCTCTGGACCCTGTGGAGGCAGTGAGTGACAGGAGAATGGTGGCTAAGCTGACCTCTATGTTGGATAACATCACCTACCCCATGAAGGAGACTCTGACAGCACTGAGCAGCTCCTTCAGTGGCAGGCTGCTGCACCCACCATGTGGGACGAGAGATTCCGCAGGTATTTCCTTCCGACCGCTGTCAGACTCCACAACAAAGACCTTGCTGACGACCATACACGCACAATCACTTATCCGATACACCATGCTAGTTCTCTTATGTGCAATCTCACTTGGGTGCAATTTTCTGATGCATCATTTTTTTATGTGCAATCTATATGCAATTAATGTGCAATTTCTGATTTTTCTTACTTTTTCTTAATTTCTCTTACTCTCACAAGCAATTTTTTTACTTGGGTGCAATTTTTCTGAAGCAAATGTTACTACTGTTTTTGTGTCAATGTTTGGCACTCCATTGTGTACATTTGTATTTTTATTATACTTTATTCTTTATTCTACTCTACTGTTTGTAGATTTTGTTGCTCTTTGTCTGTCCACTTTCTGCCGTGGCAATTCAAATTTCCCACTTGTGGGACTAATAAAGGTTTATCTTATTTTATCTTATCTTATCTTCAGTATTGTTTTACAATGTAGAAAACAAAAAAATAAGGAAAAACCTATGAAAGAGAAGGTGTGTCCAAACCTTTGACTGGTAGTGTACGTGTATGAGGTGGCCGTCTTAGCTTATTGTGAAAGATAGCACCTTGTTGGATGATCACAAGTCAATAGTAGCCTTTTTGAAGGGTGCTTGATGTTTCCACTCACCATGCTCCCCTATGAGCCAGATGTGTGATCTTTCCCTTGTTGTGTTGGAGTCTCTTTCTTATCTGATCTCTGTTAAAGAGGTTGACCTTAAATGGGAATAAATGATGACTGCCTTCTGTCTGGTGATCACTTCAACAAGAAAGGTAAAAGAGTAGCATGCCTTGGGTATACGCTTGACTTGCTTGTATAAGCATTGGTGGCCAGATGACACTGGAGTAGCCTTATGGACAAACCCTGCCAAGGGTTCCTGCCGAGGGTCATGTAGCCCAATTTTGTGACCTAGATAATTAACCTTGCAGAATTCAATGAGGGCCAACGGTCACATTTTCTCTTGTGTTCTTTACCCACCTTAAAGAGTTATCAGAACTACGTTAGACCAGTGATTCATCTGTCTTGGTGCAAGAGCATGGGTCATTCACTTGTCTAAACAAGGTCTGGCCCACTGGGTTACCGTGGCCTACAAACAGCCTGGACTTTCAGCCTCTGCCATGTCTCAATCATATAGGGGTGTGTCACTCCATGAAATCTGTGCCACAATTACCTGGGCCACATCACTATTCTCTTTTTCCTGTTTCTATTAGGATACCATCACCAGGTTTTGTGCATGCAATAATCATCTCTGACCCTCTTTCCAAGCAACAATAAGTGAGTCTTTCAATAAGGAGACAGGCTGATCATTTCATTCAGTATCTTTGCAGAATCAGAATAAAGGAATAATAAATTGAGGGAGCACAGGTAGAAAAAGGTGAGCTACACTCTCACAACTTTAAAACATTGTGTACTATAGATAAATATTATGATATCCACCATCTGTATTGAAGCACACTGCAATTCCTTCCTGAATTCTTATCTACAAGAGTGAGTGAAATAAAACACATTGACACAAACTAGAGAAACCGATATCTATTAAATGCAGCTGTAATTTATGTGTTACCAGCTCAACGTCTTACTTTTTAAACACTGAAGGTGACATTATTTATAAAAAATAAAAAACATTTAGTCAGCTGATGTAGCGCAACAGTGGCTGTAAACAATAATTTGTGAACAATATGTTTCTCTGGCAATCCAGACACTCATTAAACACTGGAACATTTGTACTGAACAAGATGAAAATTTCATTAATTATACACTTTTCTGACACCTATTTGCAATAAAGAAAGCAAAATAATTTCATAGTCTCAATATTCAATCACATAATGTCAGGTGGCAGAGTTGACTGGGGAAAAGACAAAGACATAAGCCAAAGAACCAGAATAGTGATTTTCACCATAAGATTAGATCCACATGATTAGTGTAATTGGAGTCCAAGTGTGCAATAGGTATGAAGGTAAACATGAGCATGACAGAATTCATGATAGCTGTTGGATATTGTTCTTTTCAGTGGCCATGTTTGTAGGCCACTCTGGGTTCTGGGAGTTGTATTCAGCAGCCATGTTTGTAGGCCGCTCTGTGACCAGGCTTGGGAGGGTTACTTTAAAAATGTATTATGATGCAATTACTAATTACCTGCTAAAAAATGTAATCAGTAACTGAATCAAATTACCACAAAATTAAAGAAATGTAACTGATTATTTTCCGTTACTTTTTGATTCCCTCAATACCAAATATGTTGATGATAACAGGATTTTCTCAGCTGGAGGGTGTAATTTGCACTGTACTGTGATGTTCTTCCCCTTTTCTGCTTTAAAGATAAAATAATTGTGTAATTTCCACCCAGTGAACACATTTATTCACTAGACACCATGATAATGAATCGGTGACTATAAGATTAGCTGTGATTTCACTCGAGACCAGAGAGGTGATGTGAGACTCTTGAAGTATTGTGTGCACATATACATATAGTATATCATTCTTATTTATTTAGTTACTATTTTTAGGTTGTTAATTTTATAACTTTTCCTTGATTATTCAATTTTTCATTTTTTAAAAATATTATATACAAAAGATATTTATTTACAGCATTTTAATCAGCACTACTACAGAACATTTTCTTAACTAGGCTTAATTAAATAGCAGTAATAGCAGTACACTAATTTCAACATTAGTGATTTATCAGATGATATGAATATTATCAGGTGCTCATTTGGGCCAAATGAATGTTGATCCTCATTCAGTAGAATCATTATATATGACTGGTACTGAATAAACGCTCAGACTAACTCACTAAGCACTAAGCTAAGCACTTTTTTAATCACTTACCACACTTTTTGCAGCTGTGTTTCTGTATTTCAAGCCATGATTTGTTCAAACTATGACCAAATTCAAAATAAAGATAAAATCAATATCAGCTGCCTGTTTCTCTCACTGAAACTCTCCAATGCTAAGCTCATTTTCTTGCTGTGTGTGCACGCGAGGCAAATCATTTTCAATGTGGAATCGACTCCAAAGATTTGCATTTTACTCTTGGTTTTCAATGCCCAAGATTACTGAGTCGACTCTTTTTAAGAACTTTTTAGTGAACTGAAAGCAGGGTCAGAAAAATAGGCTAGTTTAACTTTTTTAGCTAGCAACAAAACAAAAAAGCTAACAAAACCTAACAAAGCTGTTCTGAACAGTTCAAGCAGGAACTTCACGCTTCTCTTCACATTCATAACAAAGATCAACTAATGAAGTTATTGGCAATTCTTTTTATTATTGAGTTTTATTTATTTTCTTCATTAGTTTTTGCAGCCCTTATTGCAATTGTAATCCCGTAAATAACCGCAGTTTTTACTAATTGTATTGGTAATCTGATTACAGCTTTTTTACCTGTAACTATAATGGAATACAGTTACCTATTTTTGTATCCTAATTATGTAACACAATTCCATGTATTCCGTTTCTCCACAATCCTGGACATGACACATAGTTACATCAATTAAATATGAATACTCCAACCGATCTTATTTCTGACCCATTTCTTGTGGCAGAAATAAAATTTAATATTACAGCACCATTATACAAGAAAATTACTTATGCTTTATATTAAGGCTCCCAACACTGACAATATTTATCACATCAACATGATCAAACCACAAACTTTATCAGTAACATTAATATAGTAATTTTTTTTTATTGATATAAAAATATATATATTATCAAAATTATCCACATATATAATCATGCACAATTGTTTAAATTATTGAAGAAAATTAAACCCAGAATGAAGAACAAACTAATGAACATTTTTGGAGCGGAATGTTGGAAAAATTTAGAACTGATGCCAAAAACCGGTATTATTAGTAGTAGTATTAGTGATGGTGGTGGGAGTACTATATACTATACTGTACTAAATCCGATACGTATACTATGCAACCTGAATGAGACGCTCGGATCAGAATTCATGCATCTTTTTCCCTGAACGCTGATAGTGTCGTCATCAGCCAGCACGCTGTTCTTCTGATTTGTGTTACCTATCGAGATTTGCTATAGCGGTTGCATATTTGGTTTAAATTTAAGGTTTTAGGGTTAACTTTAAGCTTTAATTGTTAGGATTGAGGTTTGGTTAACGGCTGCGGCTAAAATCTAGTTTATTCTCTGCCATTGGCAACATTTATTCGAGCTACAGTAGCATTTTTGCCAAGCTGCACAGATCATCAGAACACCAGCAGCGCAGCAGAATAATAC
>JAQMYM010000023.1:30190495-30216086 GCA_030014255.1 Parauchenoglanis ngamensis
CCCGGAGGAAACCCACGCATGCACGGGGAGAACATGCAAACTCCACGCAGAAAGGCACCCTGGGTGACCCGGGGATCGAACCCAGGACCTCTTGCTGTGAGGCGACAGTGCACCACCGTGCCGAGTAAATTGTATATATATCACATCCATGTAGTTAGTCACGACTCTGCTACTGTTTTGCTAGTTCCTAACTATGGTCAGGAACGTGAAACAGGTAGAGTAATATATTACAAATATATTATTTATATAAAAATATTGCTGAAGGTCATTTGCCCCTAGATGTAAAAATTCCCCTGAGATGAACGCTAGGTTGTCTGCCCGTAGAGAGCCCATGATACATTGCATTTTTATTCATCAGGGCATAATGAACAGAGATTTCTAAATTATTTTCATTATCAAATATATTTTTCATTTACATTGTCATTACAATTTAGTCATGAAATAAACAAATACTTATCATCAAAATTTATGTTAGCAAAATTACCACTGGGTGGGCATGATAAAGAGAGAGAAGTCAAACTGTTTAATAAACTGTACATTTGTATAATCTGTACAATGGCATAAGAATTCTGGCAGCAAGTTGTGATGTATGAAAATAGCAGTATTATAAATATTTAGGTGGATAAGTAAAATGTCAAGTGCAGGATCACTTCCACATCTTCAGTCTCTGAAAGCTGGCTTACGGTGGGGAAAACTGTGTGGTGTGGAAACAGTGTGTGTGATTGGCTTTCATGACCTGCAACTAGTACATCAACAAATGGCATGTTTAGAGTTCTGTTTACATGAAAGAGTGAGTTATAAAGATGGACATGCTCATTTTATTGGTCAGTCTGACTGAACATGAGACCGTTTCATGCCTCAGCATTGTTTGATGTTGTGAAACAGTTCAAGGACAGAGACTCAAACGTCGATCTCCCTCAAGCAATCTCAGTGTTGTGCGATACTCATGTCAACTGCTTTTACCTGCTGTTATTGACTGATAGACAATATGGTTAAATCACCGAAGGGTGAGGCAGAGACTTTCTTTTTTTTCTCTGTTGCGATGTCATTTTCCAAATGTTTATAAAATGTCCATGCATTCTGTTAGCATGAACCACCACAGAACGCCACAGGAAGTCATTCCTGCCTCCATCAGAGTGTCAAACACTCGGAGTTAATAGACTGGCTTTGGACTTATCCCCCCCATCAGAAGCTTCTTAACACCATAATACTTTATTATTTATTATTTTTAGTGCCAACTGTGCAATACTATATATATATATATATATATATATATATATTATAGTTATTTGTTATTATTTTCCTTATAATGTTTCTATGCTATTCTAGAATGTAAGCAACTGTAACATGACCAATTTCCAATCAGGGATCAGTAAAGTATTTCTGACTTTCATGAAACTACAAACAGCACTGAAATCTAATTACTGAAGTCCAATGCACTGGGAATTAACACCTGTTCACAGAGGAGGCAGGAAGGATTTATTCTATAGCATAGATTCTGTATGTTACTACTGATTGATTGATTGATTGATTGATTGATTGATTGAATAAAACACTTACAAACTTGAGTGATTTTACGGACCCAGATCAGTGTGTAGTGTAATGGGACAAGAGGGCATGGGCTGACAATAAGTGTTCATTTAAAGCAGTGAAGAAATTCAATTTGCAATCATTCATCCCAAAGTGTGCTGCTGTATGATCTCCTTAATGGGTCTCATCAAACAAAAGCAGTGCTGCAATGAGCATGGAGACTGCAGGGTGGCAGAACCCCAGTGCCTCTGGGGATGGCACTTTGACTAAGAACCCGATGGATGCAGTGTATTTGCAGAGAGAGACAAATTCAGATCATGTAACTAATACACTTTCTGTGATATCCTGACTCAGTGTGTATTCACTTTATGTAACTAAAACTCTGTGAACCTGCACTGGATTTAAAATATCTGCAGTATATCTCAGGAAGCACGATTAAATCCTTCAGCTAGCATTTTGTCTTTTATTTATCTAGCATTTTGTCATTTATCTACAATGTTTATCGGATGTTTCACCCCTGTGCATTCAATTTATCCAGCCTACTGTGCAATATTTATTTCGGAATATTATTCAAACATGTGCTATATTTTTTCACATATACAGTACTGTGCAAAAGTCACGAGCCATCCTATTGTTTCAAGCAAAGATGACTTCAAAAATAATGCCATTTAATCTTACTTAAAAGAAAAATACTATAAGAGTAATAAACAAAAACAATATTTGGCGTGATGACCCTTTGCTTTTTTTTAAATAGCAGTTCCAGGTACAGTGTGTGCTGTTTTGAAAGGAAATGAGCCGCAAGTTTGACTGTTTCGCATCTTGGAGAATCTGCCACAGCTCTTCTGGAGACTTTAACTGTCGCACTCACTTCATCTTTTTGCAGCAAAACCCAGGAGCCTTCTTGTTTTTGGTCTCTAAAGTGGTCTCTTACAAAATATGTTGCTTTCTTTACTGACATACATATGCTTTTCAAATGCAAATTATTGTTTGGGAATCTAAAATGTTTTTGAACTGACTCAATAATGAAGAATTCATAAAAATAAATGTCTATGACAAAATTTGTACTAAAAAACAGTGTGGCTCCAAATTTTTGCAAAGTACTGTATATTTTGCAAATAATGTATGTACTGCATTTTTGTGTTTTCGAATTTCTGTTACTTACTCGCTTACTCTTCTTCTACTTTGGAGCTGCTGTGATGCAAATTTCCCCTATGGAGGATCAATAAAGATCATCTTATCTTATCAAATAATACATATACAGTGTAGTAGTACTGTATCCCGTAGCTGTAGACAAAGGATTAAATCCCCTTCTCATTCTCAGCTTAAGATTTCCTTCTCATTCACAGCTTCACTGACCATTAAATTAGCACCAAGGCTACTCACAGATTTCTCAAAGAAAAGCAGGCCAGAGAAAAAAAAAGCACAAGCTGTCAGCCACAGATAAAGTTAATTTCTCCAGCAGCAAGCTCAGGCAGTGACTGTTCATCACTGGATCAATGAGATGTGCTGTTCCTGTGTGTAATTTATGAAGCGAGAAGCTCCTAACAGCATCATCAACAATGTTCTCTGGAAGCCCTCCCTCTCACTACTTCTATTCCTCCTCCATCTCTCTGCTCTCTTTCATTTCCTTTTCCTCTGCTCCTTTCTGTTCCTCTTTAAGCAAAAGCATCCCCTGTGGATGAACTATGCTCTATGTGTTTTTCAGCTATCCTGGTTAACATCCCATTCATCAGTGGCATAAAATGCACTCGGTGTCTTCGCTTCCATAATGGCCACCAGGGGCGGATCTCACAACAAACACCTATTTCTCATTCTGGGTCTTGCGCAATAAAAGTACCCCATGCTTTGTGCCAGTCGTGTCACCTGCATGAAAGAGGGCCTCAAATTCTTTGTGTACACTTAAAAAAAAAAAAAAAAAGTTTCCCCATGAGTGCTATGAAAATAAAGTAAGGAAATAATCTGCGTAACAAAGGATTTGCAGGTCAAAGGATATGATGCATGAAAGCAACTCAGTCATTTCATAACTGTATATTTATCTGTATATTAAAAAGTAGCATAGGCCTAATCCAATTCAGTTCAATTGTATTTGTTTAGAGCTTTTAACTATGGACATTGTCACAAAGCAGTTTTAAAGGAATACCTAAATTCTGGGCATAAATTTACTTTTATAAATTCAAAGTTTAAAGTTACCTTTATTGTCCCACTAGGGGAAATTTGTTGAAAGAAAATATGACATCATAAATAAGAAATCAAAATCTAGTGCAGGGAAATGGAAACTTCATACCAATTACAAACATAAGAGCACAAGGTATAGTGCAAGGAATGTTAGCAGTGTAACAAATACCATTAAGTATATCAATAGTACTTGGGATGAAAGAGACATAGAGACTTTTAGTCCTCCAAACAGATGACCTGAAACAACAGCCTGAGGGCAATAGCACAAACTCCCTCTGGAGTGGATGGTCACCGCAATCCAATATAGCACTGGCCCACCTAAGCACCTGACTGCTATAAATGACTGAAAGCTTGGCCTGACTCCTCCCTGAGATCATACTGGCCATTTTAACAAGACATCCAATCTGTTCTTATTGGACAAATAAAATTTCCATACCAAGCACTAATACAAAAGGTTAAAACAACAAAGAGTTCATGTTCCTCAGGGAAAAAAGTTTCTTTCTAGAGGTATCATCAACATTCAAAATGGGATTCAAAACAATTTGTTATCAAGAGCAACAGTGCAGTATTTTAGCTCTCCACTAGGTCAGTGGCAACAACTTTTATAACAGTTGTCACGTTCTGAAATCACTAATCAGCACCAAGCCACCCCACCCCCAAACCCCCCAAAATAAACCCAAATGAACAACCCAGAGGCAACAGTGGTAAAGAAAAACTGATCAACTTAAGAAAGTGCACACACCAGCAAATAGATAGGCAGACAGAAAAAAAATCCACATTATTTATTCATAAGGGGAAATGTGTATGCTTGCAAAAGTTTGGCATCACTGCAAACATTTCAGAAGTTGTTGCAAGGCATGGAAAAGAAAAACTAGATTTTAAGGATTTAGAAAATTGGTCCACAACCATGGTTATCATGCCTTGGGACAAAAGACAAAACAAAATCTATAGCAGGGGTCTTCAGTTTTTTCCTCAAACAGCCAATGTGGCTGCTGGCTTTTATTCCAGTTAAATTGGAGGTACGCTTGATAGTTGATTGGATCCAGATGAACTGATGAAACAAGTGCGGTGTGGCTCAGGTGTGGCTCCTGTTTGGTTGGAATGAAAGTCTGCAGCCACACCCTCTGGGGATTTGATTGAAGATCCCTGATCTATGGAGAGGTGTGACCATTGAGCAACGATCTTATTCGCAAAGAGCTAGTGTGGCTTTCGGTTTTTATTCCAACCAAGCAGGAGTGACATCTGATGGTTGATTAACTGATTAACCAGGTGGATTCAGGTGTGGTTCCTGTTTGATTGGAATGAAAACCTGCAGTTGGATAAGATTGGACAGCACTGCCATGGAGGAACTGGAAGTGGTAATAATTTGCCAGCTGGAAGAGTCCTATGGACTTTGGCTTGGACACATGGTGAGTATAATTAAATAAAGTGCTGAATATGACAGAGCTTGGATTTCTACCAGTATGTAGTTGCAAGCAGCTGGTAGCTTTTGCTGACTTCTGTCTGACCAGCAGGTCCTGAGGGCATCGCAGAGGGTGGAGGAAACTAATATTTTACCGGAGGGTACACTCACCGTGACTGTTTGAGCACTAAGGGCTTATTTGATGGTCAAGGTCTCAGCTGATGGATAGGATTTGGGAAGAATCATCTCCGTGATATCAGATTCAGGGATTGATGGATAATTCAGATATAGCATCAGTTTTCACATTTTTGGATGCAGAACAAATGCATAACTGGAATCTTGAAACGAAACATCCATCTGGCTATTGTAGTGTGAGATACTTTCAGGTTTTTTTCACCAGTTAAGACAGGCGCCACTCCTTTTAGGCTAGCTTAAATCTGGATTAAGTAAGTGCATTTTGTGTTTAACTCAGATTTCCTTTGTCTTATATTAAATTTAATTTGAATATCTGGAACAAATATGGCAAATAGAAGAAATCAAGAAGGCAGCAGATACTATATATATATATTTACTTTTGGTGGTGACAGAGAGGGGAAGCATTGATAGAAGGGAAGCATGACCCAACAGTGCCCTCAAACCAGTGTTTGATTAGGAAAGAAAAGCACCCAGTTTTCAGAACGTGTACTTAAGCCTGTTATAGAGCTACAGGACACCACACAAACCCCCTATGAGACTTGGCATAAACTTACACAAAGAGGCTTTACTCAGTTTTAATGCTAAGTTGCTGTCACACTTGAATAAAGTGGCTTTTTTGTTGACATAAGGGTGCACTATGTTTTAGTGAACACTTGGTTCATTAGAGTCACATCACGTACATAACGATGTTTATGTGTTTGTTAAGTGATTGGAAAATGGAGCTATTCCAAAACAAGTGCTTACAGAAACCGTGTTCCTCTTAACCTGCGTAATGCGAGATTTAGACCTAAAAATGAATAATGGAAACATGAATTTTGAACAAAAAACCTCTCGAATGTTTTTATGCCCGCATGAGGTGGTTCTTCAAACAATTCAAATAAGCACTGTTTTGTAAAATTGAAATGGAAAAACATTTTTCGCATCCAAGTCACATGACATGACATGAAGAGCAAATGGAAATGCTACCTTTCTGAAAAACGAGCACTAAGAGCTATCGCAAGAGGAGAAAACTCAGCTTTAATCACATAACATCACTCAATGAAAACAGACTATTCACACAGACCGCTGGAAAAAGTCAAAGCTTTTTAAATATCACTTCTGTTTTGCACAAAACTTATGAAACCTGCCTACATTGTCTTATAAACTAGCTGTAGTTGCATAGTGAAGGTTTTAATAGTGACAATTATAACAACTTTTTTTTGTGCATACTTTATTAATCCCCAAATGGAAATTCATTCACTCCCCTCACCCACACATTTTACCTGCCGGTCCAGAGATTCGGCGACCTTTCGGTCCCAAAGCCGTCTCTCTAACCTTTAGGCCACTGCTGACCCCAATGCGTAGGTCAGTTTTATTATGAGTTATATATAGCTTACACTTGTATTAATGGCTTTCATGTAGTGATTTTACCTAACATATTTATGCAATATTCATGAAAGCATTTGTAAATGCGCGGACACTATAATGACAGAATGATGTAGACTATTAAACTAGAATGTTGGTTTTGATACGACATACCTCAAGCCTTTAAACATATTTATTTTGCGTTGTCAGTTGTCATGATGGACGGTCATTTAAAAAAATACATTATAACATATGTTCAAAATGAATTAGCAGAATGTTACAAAGTCAGTTTCATGTTTATTCAGTTTCCTTAAGCAATAACTTAACGTTTACCAAAAACATATTCTCAGACCTGAGTGAATGATTTTCACCCGTCACACACCAGTACATGTATGTCAGTGTTTTAGTCTGATCTCTTCCTCAGCATTTGCACTGTGTTTATCTGTAAAAGTTTATAGGAATTAATGTTTTTAACTGTGTATTACTGAATAAATAGACTTTAAACAGCCAAAAACAGACATCTTAACAACTGAAAATATTTTCAATATACAGTAGACCAAACATGAGATTACTGAAACTATTTCTAGACATCTATACTAAATTTAAGTTTTAATTTTTTTTTTTTATTATATTGGCAGATAATTTCCTTCTTCATAGAAATAAACGCTTAAAATTAGCCAAATTATCTGACAATACAATAAAAAAGTTTGAAATGAGCATCTGAAGATATGTTTATCAATCCTACATTCAGTATATTGTAAGCTAATGAAAAAAAATACATTCTATATTCAAGACTTTCAAGAATTTCACTTGATATGATGTAATTTCCCAGGACCTAATCGGAATTATTTCAATATATTTTTCTTCTTCTCTGGGACATGTTGAGAAATTCATTAAGCCGCACCGCTGCCACCTATCGGCCTGGAGGAATTCAGCGCAGTACTCTCTCTCTTCCCATCGTCCTTCTATTACATGCTTTCTATGTAAATATGTCAAGTGTAACATTCTTAACTAACTATTGTACTCTCGTCTCATGTTAGGTCGAGTCTCACAAAGGAAGCAAAGAATTTTCAGATATACAGGGCGTTCTAAAAGACTGGATCCTTAGGCAATTATTTATTTAAATATAGATATTACAACAAATGCTCAAATCGACGGCCTTGGACTTTGTGACACTTATGTAAACTATGAATTCAATTTTCTATTGTGAGTTTTGAAACCATTATGAATCTGAAATTTTTAAAAAAAAAATATTACATTTCACATAAATAAAAACGCCTATGACTTTTTGGACACCATGTTACACAGCTGTGCTTGAAAGTCCTAAAAGTAGATAAAGAGAACTTTTTATATAATTTTATAATTATATAAAAGCAGAATCCCAAAATGTGTTTTTGAATTTATGGCAAAATATGGATGGACCTGGTTCTGTGCATTGCACCAAAAAAAATGAGACATTCCACCAGCGAGTGTCTCCCTATACCACATTACCTCAGACTTTCTCTCTCTCTTTTTCTCTATATTTTTCTCTTTCGCTCAATAAGTATACCAGTTCCGTGCTCCACGCCTTGCCTACTGTCATCCGGCTTATTGCACAGCCCTGCCTCTGGAATTTAAAGTGTGGCGCGACGTATAAATATTGTTCACATGCTAATTCTCCTAAATTCTATAAAAAGACCATAACATGCTGTGCTCATTTGGTCTTATGACTCCTATAATCCAAACCCAATTACAGTGGTAATGACCTTAAGAATGCTGTAACCAATAGTATCCATCCATTTGTTTAACAGATTATCCAAGAGCTGCTGGAACCCAGAAGATCCACCGTGATTTGTGGTTGAAACCAAATCTGAATCTAAATGCAGTCTGAACATTAAGCGTGCAAAGCTTCGTGTCTTAATGCACACCTTTTGATTCAATATCTCATTAATAATTCTTTTTGTCAAAGCGCGAAGCTGCTCAGAGGCTCCATTTATAGTCTAAACATCTCCGAGTGCAACCTTAGATTCAAAGTAACAATAAATGTAGTATGAGAGGAAAAAAAGCGCGCCAGAGAAGGGACTCATCATTAATCTGCTCGTGTAATCTTCCAGTCTATTGCAGCCCAGGGAGATCTCTGTCCTCTTTCTGAATTGACAAAACACTGTTTTATGGACTCCATAGTTTCCGCAGACTCAATGAAGTGTGAAGGCTGTACAGATGCACAGAGATGTTTAAAAGCAAGGGGACCTGAACATGCCCTCCAGTGGTTTCTACAGATGGAGCTTCTCAACCATGGCACCTCTTGCGAGAATAAAAGACTGGATCAGGACTCTTACCGGAGTGTTCAGCCAGCACAATACAAACAACAGAGATGAATGTGTAGGTGTTGCTCTCTCTGCGACAAATCGTACCGAATCAGTGTGCAGCTGAAATTCTGTCTAAAAATCTCTCTGCCTCTAAACCTTGCTTCAGGTTTCAGTCACATCAGGGTGTGTGTTTTCCCGCAGAGACAACATGCTTCCTTATCACTAAATCCGGCAAGCACAGATCGACCTGTTAGGCAGCACCTGTGGGCAGACACTGAGAACCAGAATAAGGAGAGTTATCACTTCCTCCCCCTCCTCCTGTTCCTCCTTCACGTGACATGCCATACTCACTTTACAAATTTAGTAAGATTTGAGAATCATATGTAAGCAAATTCTGCGAGACACGGTTCTAAATTAAGCCTTCCTGTATTATTGGCCATTGATGTTAGTGTAGGGTTTCGGCATCACTGATGTCTGAGGATGAACTCGAAATGCCAAGCACTTTTAAATATTGATTAATGGCTAGAGATCAAGAGCTCTGAAGATCAAACCATATGGTTCACTATGGGAGTTTCATGACAAGGTCACTCTTATGGAGGTCCTTTTATTAAAACAGATCCAACCGGAATTTGGTGAAATTCCGTAGACTTCCATGACAGAGAGCAGGATGTCAAACCAAAACGCAAACGCGATTTGGTCCGAGTGAGCGCTTTCAGATGCACCATGCATGTCACGCGGGACAGTGCAAAACAGCATGTGGACCAAAGTTGTTTTTATATTGAGCTCACGTTTTACACTGACCTTTCTTGATTGAGTGTAATAGCATACAGAGCAAATGTAAAAAGGTCAACGGTAGAGACAGCTTTAATGGCATAATTGGCATTTTTTTCTCCCAGAGTGCCGGTGCTGCTGTGAAAGAGCACGCAGAACGCGCTGTAAAAATAAAATTTAAAAAATGGCATTGTAGAGTTATGATTCGTGTAATGACACGTTTCCTGTCAGCTTTCCAGAAAGTTATGGTGCATGTTTAATCACTTAGTCTCTCCAGATATGACAGGAGAGAGTGAGTGTGTGTTGCAACATCGGTTTGCTGGTTTGAAGCCCAAATCTGTCCATTACCAACCAGAACGATCCAAAATACCGTCAGAAACCGATCAGGATCATTATTACTGTCCACAACATACAGGTTTCTCACAAGGTGGCAATGCTGCTCCAGTGTGTGTCCATGTTCCCTGTCCTATTGCATTTATGTCATGTCTGCCAGATTTTTGACAAATACCAAAGTGACAGTTACATTAGTGACACAGAAAAATCCTGAATGTCCATTTGCATCCTAATGTACATTCTGATGTGTGAAAATAGGTTCAGCTTAGCATTTGCATTCATTCACATGAAGATCCATTCTATAAATCACTTTGTGAAGATAATTATGAAACTGCTTGATTTGTCAGAATGATGCCATGTACTGACCTCCCGTCAGAGAAAGCTTAAATGTAATTACTCAGAATGTTAGAAAACACGAGAATGACGGCTTGCTCTAAACTCACCCTGCACCTCTGCTGAAGAAATTCTTAAAAGGAGAGCTGAAAATGCTGCAAAGCTAAAACTCCGGTTAGTACTGAAGATGTGACAGGCTTTTTCTGATTACTTCAGATCCAAACATGATCCAATATACAAATATATTGTAATCATCTAGAATCTGTTTCATGATGATGATAAAATTGTTGCTATGCTTCTGTGGGTAACTTAAACAACAGTAATGTTTTTAACTTATTTAATGGGCCTTTATATGTTAATCAGTATTAATCAAGCAATTTCATAAGCTTGATATAAAAGAAATTATTAAATTTTTTAGTCATTTCCTTTTTAACACAAATTACTCATAGTAGTACTCAAATATTCATAGACCTTATGGATGATTTACTAAAACAGAGAGCGCTGGTGAAAATTATTCTAATATATATGCATTATTTTCTAATTTAACACAACAATTTTCATTACAAATGATATTACTGACACCAACTTGAGTGAAAAGTAGAGTCTTTGAAATATTCGCATGAATTTCAGACTTTCTCGGTATTTGGTACATCCACCTTTTACTTTAATAGGTGCTGGCATGGACTCCAGACGTTTGTGCAAAACCCGATGATCTGTTTTAGATTAAATCCATCAGAGTGCCATGACGTCTGATGAGGTGCTTCAATAGAAGGGATTAGACATGAGGACGATTTGATCTTTTGGTACAAAGCAGTTATCATGGTCAATATCACACATTATTAGAATAGGGACCTAGAATAGTGCAGAATCTTCAGTATTATTCAGTAACATTCAAGATATTGAACACTTACTTTCTTTGGTTTAAACATATCTGTCAGGAGCAGGTCGACTCAGGTAGAACGCAGTTGCGGTGTATTTTATTAAACGCAGTTGCAGAGGTACAAAATCGGCAGGCAGGTTCATTAATCAGTAAACAGGCGCAGTTCAGTGGGTCAGCAAACGGAATATCAGAGGCAGGGCAAACCTCAGAAACCAGACAAACAAACACTGTCAAAACCATCAAAGCACGCACGGCTTGTAGCAGGCACGAAGGTAGGCAAACTATTGCGTCACAGAGGACAGGTGTGTGTGGTGTTAATGCGGGCGCATCCAATCAGAAGTCTGGGAGTGTGTCAGTCATGTGATCAGTGTTCTTGGGAGTTTGAGTCCACTGTTGAAATTGGGTTCTCAGACACAGGCCTAATTTGTTTATTATTATTACAATTAAACAAAAGGCCAAATATGTATTGTTTAGACGCATTATTTAAAGAAAGAAGGAGAGAGAATGAAGGAAAGAAGTTATACAGAAGTTATATTAATTACACCAAACAATATTACACTCTCATCCTACAGCATGACGCTTACCAGTTCATTGTGATTTAATAGAGAAAGACTCGTTTAAGCTCGGTGTGCAAGTCAATCCACTGTGCTGCCACTACAAATCCACAGGATTCGTAAAGGCTGAAACCCAAAGTATTCACGATCTACAGCTTCATCCTCGTATGGATTTCATAACACATTAATTCTCAATGTGAATGAACAAATCTAAATCAATCAAACGGGTCCATTCAGTGAAATAGATCCAGTAAAAGCTCATGTTTGTCACTGTAAGCATCACAAACTGGTGGAGACGGAAACAAATGCAGGCTTTTAATCAAACAAAAGACAAACAAAACAACCCGCAACAAGATATAGAGCAAAAGACTTTGACACCGAACACACAGCAGAAGCTGAGGAACTACATAAAGAAAACTAAGGACTCCACAAAACCGGTGAGTGCACTCAGAAGGCCACGTGACAAGGTCATATGCTCTGTAGGTGTCTGCTAGGGCTGATGGGTAATGAAATCCACATCACAGCCAAAACCACTGCTGACATGACATAATGCCTCATCACTCCTGAATAAATTTGTATTTTTTTTAAAGCATTGTTTGCCAATATGGATAAGATGATTCAGTCATTTCCTCAAATAAACTTAGGAGAGTCAGCAAACATGTCAACAGAAGTGAAGCGATTTTTTATTTTGCTGAAAAGAGAGAGAAAGGGGAGTAAATGAAATTAAAGGGAGATGCTGTAGCAGAGCGAGTGCTGCAGTGGGAAATTGTGCATGCGTACTGTATAAATGCCTTTTTGTACTTATTGAATACCAGATAAAGAAACTATTCAAACCACAGGAGCTCAGGAAGAAGTGCACGCCGCTCATGCCTACGTGTGTATATGTGAATGCGGCAGCGCAGGAAGCTGTTTGATGCCTGCATCTTGAATACAGATATGAAAAATATATGTCAGGTGTCTTCCACTGGCTCGGGTTTTGTACTAGAGGTGTGTGATGTCGAGGGGGTAATGCAGTATATTTTCCTTCTTTTTCTTAGGACTACACTCTCCTGGACTAATATTGATATAGACATGCCTGAATCGTATGTAGCCATTCTTTGGGTTTTCGGGGTCATACTTTTTTTTAAGCACTGGGATTACATTGCGTTTCACTTTTCACCTTTCAGTTTCTCTCTAGTTTCTTGTTCTGTGTCAGGGGTTTCTTCAGCTCTTCTTATTCCTTCTGACTCTCTGACACTGACACACACACACACACACACACACATCTTACTATCCTTACAAGGACGTTCCACTGGCATACTTATTAATTAAGCTAATTAATGCTATGCCTACACACACACTTATAAACTCAGTAATCAAAAGGAGATCATTTGGCCTGCAGTTTTTTAATGAATGATTCAATCAATCTTGGATCAAATGTCCCCACAAAGTCAAAACTGTCATTTGGTCCCCTCCAAGATATAAAACCATGCCCACCTGCCCACCTACACACACACACACACACACACACACACACACCCACACACACACACAAAGCTTGGGCATAAATGACAGAGTCCTCTTCTCAGCATTCCTGATTCCATCCTGTTCATCACCTACAACGAAAATGTGTCAAATTTGTTCTAAAAGACTGAACATGCACTTTTTACGACCTGCACAGGCCAAAATATTACTGAGTCAGATATATATTTTTCCCTGCAGGGCACATCGATTGCTCATGAATGAATTCACAATATCTGAGGCAAGGTGAGGAAAAACAATTACTTATACATGAACCAAATATTTGGACCATCATAGTGGATTTGTTGCATGTTGTAGAATATTTTCTAATTAATGTCAGCGGGGGAATAATGATTAGAGCACAGAGCAATTAGGCGTTTCTCTGCATGTTGACACTCTAGAATGGACCGGAGTTTAGGACAGCCATAATGTGCTTATGGTTGTCAAATGGACTGAGCTGTTCTGTATAGTATTGCAGGTTGGGGGGCATTCACAATTTCACAACAAGCTCAGCCTGAAAATCATACCATGTGGACAAATATCTACTTTCACCAGATAGTGCAATGGTTTGGGTCAGTCCTGGAATCGGAATGCCACTCGGATTACCAATAACCCTGTTACATTATATCAGATGTCTAAAGGCATGCCCTTAGAAAATTAGATCTTGCTATGTACTGAGTGATGAGACAGCAGCCTAACCTGCTAAGGCACATTTACAGACTCCCCGTACAGCTGTTTTTAACTCTGCCATCATTGTGAGCCTCTTGAGGGAACAGCCTTGGGCAATTTGTTTTTAATAATACCCAATACAAAACAGCACGAGGGAGAGTTTTTTGCAATTTCAAAAATGCAGCAGCTCATAATGTCTTTTTCATCCTAAATGAACACTGTGAAAAAACATGGTTTTGCAAGCAGAGGTACACTGTATGGCCAAAAGTATGTGCACACCCAACCATATACAGTACAGACAAAAGTTTGTCTAACACCACCTAATTTAATGGTTTTTCTTCATTTTTATTACTTAAGACACTTCATGTCTTAAAGTCTTCATGTCTTAAAATAATGATGTTCTGTCATTTCTCTTTACTTAGCTGAGCTGTTCTTAACATAATATGGATTACTACAATAGTGGAATAGAGCTATTTACTGTACACCAACACTACCTCCACACAACACAACTGATGATCTCAAATGCATTTAGAAGGGAAGAAATTCCACTAATGAAGTTTAGACGAGGCTCACCTGTTAATGAAAAGCGTTCCAGGTGCCGGCCTCATTAAGCTGGGTAAAACAATGCCGATAGTGTGCAAAGCTACATCGAGCGAAACAATGCCTACTGTGAAGAATCTAAAATATGAAACTTTTGCATTTGTATACCACATAATTCCATACATGTTCCATATGTTATAGTATCATAGTTTTGATGTTCTCAGTATTGTTCTACAATGTAGAAAATAGTCAAAGAAAGACCTATAAATTGTTCGGTGTGTCCAAACGTGTGATTGGTACAGTATGTGGGATAGTTCCTAGTTAATAAGTAATAAGTGCGACCTCCTGCTTTCCAACCTGCTTTATTTCACAGTTGTCATTTGACCTGTAATTTAACATTGCTTCATTTCATGAGAAAACTGCACATCTATGCCAATTACCCATCTTGTTGGATATAACAGTGACTGATTGAACAGACGGGCTATATTGTATTTCTCCTGAAGCACCAACACCAAAGCTGTCCTTATATGTTTTACACACCGGCCTCCCTGCCTGCATTCACAACAGACTCTGTGTAATCTGTGAATACATGATGAGCAAAATTGGGAAGTGATCACCAAGGCTTTTTATGAACTGATTTTATTCTGCAGCTCAGGCAAGATAAATATACCCATGTCTGAACAGATACCGAGAGCGCAGATACCACCTCCAACCTGCACCATGATTATAGCCTTTAATAACTTATCATCAGTAATGCATTGTCCAGCCTGGATCTTTGTCATGAAAGCTTGATTTACCAAACACCTCAAAGGGAGTGGAAGAAGGAAACGATTCACATTCAGGGGACAGATCGCTGAAAGGCTCTCCACAAGACCTATAAATCATTCTTTAATCAGAGTCGTGGAGTGTGTGCCAAGCCACAGTGTGCCCACCGGAGGACCTCTGACTCAATAGTGTCTGCGTTACTGCTCTCCAGATGCTCAGGTCTTTATTTTTCTTCTCCCACTGCCCCGCTTCCTATTTGGCTGGAGGCATTTTAGGGCACCACACAACCTGTAACTCAACATGCTTTGCAAGTTTTAGCACACAGCTCCATCTTGCTTTTACAATGAAATATTTTATGGTTCAACTGCTGCTTGCTCTTTGAGTTAGAAAAGTGTGAATAATGGTGGAATAAAGACTTGGCAGAGGCACGTTAAATATTGCCTTAGTTTGAGGGTTCTTTATATCTGCATTCAGGTCATTCTTTCTCCATTGAAACCTGTGAGTCATGTTACATATTATACTTGCTGGAAGGGCCAGAGGGAGGAAGCTTGAGCGTTTTTCCCTGGTGTCTCCATTAGCCAGGTTTCAGTCTGTTTGTGGTCTGTATGTGGCTCCACTGTCAATGGAGACAAATATAACTACAGTGAATGGACATTAATCACAACAAGCCAAAGTTTTCCCTGTTCTCTATTTAAACCTCATGTGCTCTTTGGCACAATTTTTCGCACTCGTAGATATGACTTTAGGATTCTGCACCAAGATTTTCTGCTTTACGAGATATCCAGCTTGGCGGATGCTAATCTTAGCAACCTGGGATTTGGCCAAAACAGATTTACGAAACATGTTGAGATAGAGGGTAGGGAACGAGGCACATAGCATGAGTTTAATAGCTTGCTGTCCATTCAGCATCCCTTCAGCACACCAGAGATTCAGCACCTTGGACAGCACCCTCCTCCACATCTGTGGACAAATAATCTAAAATAATCCGCTGGACAGCTACAACCACAGCACTGTTATATAACAAAATGAATACCTTTTGGAGGAATCAAAATGGGCAAAAACAAAACCAGGGATTATAATCCAAACATGTATGACCTGCATAATAAGGTGAAATTATGAACATACATAAATACTGTAATACACTATTATACAGTATATTTCTCCTAGCAATAACATTTTTAAACCTGAAAGCTAGCATCAGCAAACAGGTTTATGCAAATAATTCCTATTAACGTTTGTTCATTGTGAGACATGTCAGCATTTTCACATCAAGAGCACTTTCAGGCAAATATATTTCTCATAGATGGAGATTTGTTTCAATTTGTTAGAAAGACCTCTGTTGCCTTCTTTGTACAAACTTCTGAGGGTTTTGTAAGTATAGACCATATAGATTCATTCAATTAGCAGAGTTGTCTGAGCAATCGCTGATCTCCTGACCTCAATTCCACACCAGTCACCAGACAAGGTAGTTCCACTTTGCGTAATGTCAACAAAACAAAGTCTTTTTTTTTTTCAAGCAAACCCACAATTATATCCAGCAATTCAATATATAATTCACCCAAATACAATGGCATCACTAATACTGACTCTGAACTGAATACTGAACATAAACTGTATCATTAAAATAAGAAAATGAGTTAAATAGCTGTGTTTACTGTTTCCTACACTAGCCTCTCATGAGCAGGCCAGGTCTGGCCATCAGGAACACCGGGGGATTTCCCAGTGGCCTGCTAGTTGACAATGAGCCGAGCTGTTACAACCCACAATGCAAGATTATTGACTGGTTAACAAGAGCACAGTCCATTGAAACAGAACAAAGCACGTCTCCCCTGCCTCTCTGCTCCGAAACCCAAGCACATGATTACTTTATACAAGTATTCCACAACAGCATGCAAGAGTAACTTTATCATTTCATCAGTTATGTTAGCTAGGAGAGTAGAGGAGAGGGAGAAGATAAACAAGTGTCATGCACATACTGTATATAATTAATGAAATTGAAGCAGAGTTTTAGAAATTGCCGGATTGCCCGAGCAACATTTCATCTTCCTTAAACATCTTCCTGCAGCAACATTTAGTTAGCTAGCATGCCACACTATGGTTGAATGTTTCAGTGAATGAAAAATATGTTGTAATGTACATAATGTCTTCCTGGAGGTTATAAATGTTTTTAAGCTTTCTTTCCTGATTTATAACAATTTCTAAGTTTAACCAGCAGGTATACATATAAATCCACAACCACACAGCATGCAATGCTGCAAAAAAGACAACTGGAATGAATGAATACATTTTCAACAATACAGACAGCAGCCAGAGCTCAGGACTGAACTCTGAACACTGCAGCAACCCTGCTTAATATTGTGTAGGTCCCCTCTGTGCTGCCAAAACAGCTCTGACCTGTCGAGGCATGGATTCCACACGAACTCTGAAGGTGTGCTGGGGTATTTGACAAAGATGTTAGAAGCAGATCCTTTAAGTCCTGTAAATTGCAAGGTGGATCCTCCATGGATTGAACTTCTTTGTCCAGCACATCGCACAGATGCTCAATCAGACTGAGATATCTATCTATCTATCTATGTGTCCATTCTGATTGTATAGTCAATTATTTCACATCTGTTTGTGATCTTGATGTCTCTTAAGACACAGTAAGTCACATACAGTATGTAGTTATTGTGTGTCAAGTTTCCATTAAAATTCCACTCAATGATGCCCTGACTACCTTTATGCTCTAATCTACTCACTTTACTCCATTACTAATAATCACTTTGATTATCCACCATCATCTTTACAGAGTGTATAAGAGTTTTTCTCTCTTCTGAAGATGTCAGGGTTGGTATCTGATTACAAACCTTTTGACAACAGTCAAACCCTTTTTTCTTATAAGTAGGCAAAATTGTAACCAAACATCTAGTGCAATGCTGCGCGGCCAGCCACAACTGCAAACAAATACGTTTTTGATTAGCCACATCACCTATCTAGGAATTCTAGATAGTTTCTAGGAATTGGATGAAACCAGGTGTATGTCGTGGAAACCCATGCAGGCATGAAGGGAACGTATTAAACACAGAGAGCAACTGGAGTTCAGGATTGAGCAATGCTTCCTGCTGTGCCACCGTTCCACTGCTTGCCTAATTAGCTTCATCTTAAATGTTAAACTAGCATGATTATCTGAATTGTAGTGCGGCGTCTCTGCTAATTCTCAATCCGTTCACATCCTTTAAAGAGAACTACTCCCCGTTACAATACAACCCACTACAACAAAATGAAGTATATAAAATGCTAGATGCAGTTTCTCTCATGGTCACTCAGGCATTTCTGTGGTTTGCCTAGCTGTGGTGGCTGATGTAAGCAGATGCTAATATTGATTTGTACTTTGTTAGACCTAACATCACATTTATCAAATATAGTCGTGCCCAACTCCAATCAGCCACAAGAAATCATTCAACAGAGTTGATCAATCGTTACTCTTTCTTTTGCAGCTGGAGGTAAAGTTCAGCACAGATGCTACAGATAATAATAAGAAGCTAACCATGAATAGAGCTTGAGCTAAGTGCATCAGTATTGGGGCACTGGGTGTAGCTAATCGCGCGCAGTGCTGCTGTAAATCTCACTCCCAAACGGTCATGAGGTGTGCTGGCTACATCAACACGGGCATCAACAGGAAGAGTAAATGATGATTAAAATTCTCATAGGATTGTTGGTTCAGTTGTTACCATCTTACTTGGTGATCTACTGCATATAATTAACACTGACAGTTGTATTTTCATCATATACAGCAAACTCCAGAAATATTGGCACCCTTCAATAGAATGAGATCTATAAAAATGTTTTAGTGATAGAAGTGAATAATAATAATAATAATAATACATTATTTGGAATGAACATAATGTGCTAAACAGTTACAGATAAAGATATGAACAGGAGTCACAGAATATGTGCACAGGCAGGCACAAACAAAAATAACTACCTGAGTGGGATTATAAAAACAGTTCCAGTGAGCATATTTAATTTTTTTTAAAAAGGTAACGTTTAGGTCCCTCCCACTGCTGAATACAGATACATATAGTGTCACTCTGTAACCCCAGGGTTACAGAAAGTTATTAGATTACAGACAGTTGGAAAACTATTAGGACCTGTGGCCACCAGGCGGGTTTTATGCACTGCCAGCGCCCACAACCTCATTTTCAAAGCGCTTTTCTCAAGAGCTTATTGTTGCTAGATTACAAAAAACATCTTCTAGGATTCTGCATTCCTTCATTGTGAGAATAAAGTCTCCGTTAACTTTAGAAAGTTCAGCTAAAACAATGGAAAGAAATCTTTTATTTCAAATATTGATCATGGTAACTCTTCAGTGTTCGATCATAAATAACGGGGTTGTCTGCAACAGGCAGGATCAGTTTCTCCTTAAGTAAATCCCCTCCATTTTTATTGGTCGGTGAGAGAGAAGTGACTTTGACGAGATCAGCAGTGTTCCAAAAGTTGAACCATTTTCAACTGAAAGCACCCTGAGCGCCGCGGGGAAACAAGCTGAACATTGAGGGCATTTTTGCACCAAAGATTCTTAGCGTTGACGACCCTGAACTTCCTATGATTTGTTTAGAAGAGACACTGCCAGAGCAAAGCACACATTTGATGGGTACAGGCCCTTTTGATAAAAATCACTCTCGTAAGATCTTCTGCGTTCTGACGGCTGTCAAACTGCTTAGAGTGTTTAAGCTGATCTGCAAAAATCCTGTTGAGTGTTCCCTTAATTCGTATCAGACTTTAAGTGAGACGGGAGATGTTATGATTAGTATGACAGTAACGCATCAAGGAGGCAGACAGAAGGGCATCATGTCCTTCGACTGAAGCACCAGGAGAGCCCTTAAGACCTTATTAGACAGATGCTGAAGAGCTGCTCCTGTGCATGAAGAATGCAAGTCAAAGCATGAAGCTACAATGTGTACAATGTACTGTATTTCTATTGCATACAGTATGTTGCAATGGAAAGATGCCAAACACATTCCCAAGCAGTTTTAACTGTGAACCTATAGAAAAAGTCCAGCCGAGGTGTTACCATGATCTCATCGCTTGACCTGTCCTCAACAGCTGGTACTACTAATCAATTGTAGAATAATTTGAGATCCCCTGCTCAATACCGTATGATTTATTACTGCTTTTGTTCAATATGTTTGCAGCACAAGACCTCACAGAAAATGATAAATAGAGGCCATATTTCTTGCCTGTAACACCAAGATCTTTTCAACATTTTGCCTTCTTCTGCGTGCAGAATAATTTGTTACTGTAGAAGCTGCAAGGACAAAAAAAAATCTCATGAGTATTGATTTTCCCTTTCCACCCTAGAGAGCATGATCATGGAAAACAAGCGTTGCAGAGTCAAACAAATAAGTCAAAAATTACGGGTTTCTGCAAGCTCCGAGCTGGCATCTTCAGGTTGTTCACAGGAACATCCTGTCTGTCACACCAGGAGATAATACAGATTATCTCTGTATCCTTTCCATCCCTAGTGAACACACAGTGCATTACATGTCGTGGATATTATTATTTCTTACCCTATGTTTCACATACTCAGAGAGTAGGACTGCATGTTGGGATTCAGCCAGTGTTTATGATGCAACTCCCACTCTTATGTTCTTCCTCTTATTTTTTTGTTTTTCTTATAACGGAAGGTTCCGGACAGCTCAACCCGCAGTCACCAGTCGTCTGAGGGTCAGCTGCACACAAGCTTGAATATGGACTCGGTCCTCTGTGAGGAGACAAATTGTGCAGAAAATGGAAAACACCTCCATCAGTATTTGCTATAACCATCATGTCATGATTAAAAATTCATGTCTCCTGAAACCGCTGGCACCCTGATAAAAGCTAGCTGTTAGTCCATGTAGTGCATTAGCACTCATTAGGAACTGTGGGCACACCACATCACCTCTGCCCTTGTTGAAGGTGTGCAAGTCTCCCTTTCAGATCGCAAGTCAAAAAATATACAACTTTAAAATACATATTAATATTGACTTCATTTTCTGCTAAAAGCAAAGAGATGTACGTTTCTTAAGTACAAGTAAAAGTAAAAGTGCAAATACTTACCTACAAATACTGTTAAAAACTGTAGTAACATTTGTATCAAAACACAAAATTCACTTATAGTAGCATTTACTAAATGTAACCCTCTAATAAAACTGATGGAGCTGTATCCCCACCCAAAACAAGGAGTGTGTGCAATGAATCCCCAACTACTCTGCCGGACATTAGCTAGTACGCTAAAACCATTCACACTCACACTCATGGGCAATTTGGAGTAACCAGTTGAACTAATCTGCATGTCTTTGGACTGTGGGAGGAAACTCGCGAGCCCAGATGAAACCCACTCAGGCACATGCAAACTTCACACAGAAAGGCCCCAGTCAGCCAAGCGGTTCGAACCCAGAAGCTTCTTGCTGTGAGGCGACAGAGCTGCCCACTGCATCACCGTGCTTATCAATATAATTTCTAGTATGTAATATCAGTATACAAATATCTCCATTTAAAAGTCATCATTGTAAATACAAGTAATAAGAATTGATTGAAGTTTTATTAAATATTTTCTCAGTTTACCAGCTGCTCTTTACCATTATTTATTTGTTTGTTCATTTCTTCATTTGCATGTTTGTTTTTGGTGAGGTAGGATTTGTCTTTTGAGTTTTCACCATGTTTGGTTAGCATAATTGTGTAGTTAGCTAAGCAACACAAACCAAATGGTTCTTGCCAAAGTTAGTACACTCACTTTATAAAACTGACCGATTCATTAATTTCATGCTCCCTGCACACACACGTTCACACATAGGGGCAATTTAGTATAGCCAGTCCACTTACCAGCATGTTTTCGGGAGATAGGATGAAACTGGAGAACCTGGAAGAAACCCATATTCTCTCCAAGGTCATGTAGGCCAGCTGAGATTGGATGCATGTGCAGTCCAGGCTAATTATTAAAAGATCAGGCAAAAGTACAAAATAGGCAGGCAAACTCACATTCAAAACACGAGCAGGGCTCAGGCGATCAGCAGACAGAGTGGAACAAGTAAAAACCGAAACAGTAACCCAAGGTACAAAAAGCAGAGTGGTGTTCAATACAATAAGGAGCTAGATTAATGCTTCAGAAGCTAAAACTCAATGTGTGTCGGCCATGTTGGTTGAGTGCAAGTGCTCATGGGAAACGAAGTTCACAGAGAACATGCTGTGCTGGTTGCACGGGGCAAATCCATGACAAGGGAGAATATGCGAAACTCTGCACAGACCTGTAACCTGAGTTGAGGATTGACCCCCTGGAGCTGTGATACTACACACTTTACATATATACTGGCCCTCCTTACCCTGCTGTACTGTAGGGCACTTCAGGGAAATTTGGGCTAAGGTTAAATGTGTTCAGCCTTCACAACAAGTACATTTAATTACCCTGGAAATAGGTATAGGAATAATTAAAGTGAAAAATGTAAGATCTGGTCACCCAGCTGTGGTTGGCTAGATGAAGCCTTTAAGGACAGAAAACAGAAACAGGCATAACCGAGAACATATTTTTGTTGAGAACTCCAAATAATAACATTGTTTCATGAATGAAAGAAGCAGGACACCTTCAGCTCCTAATTTAACCTCTGGTGATAATGGATATCATTGCTGTTTCTGGTAGAGGTGTTTCTGCAGTTTATTTTAGAAATTCACACACCTCTAGTGCAGTTCCAGGATCAATCCTGAGCTTGAGGTTCTTCACATGTTCTCTCCATGTCTGCATGGGATTTGTCTCATTGCCTAGGTGTGAATAAACATGTAAGTGAATGAATGTGCCATCCAGGGGGTATTCCCACCTGGTATATGGACATGCTATGGATCCATCATGACCCTGATAGTGATAAAGCAGTTAATGAATGAATCACGTAATGACTTAATCACTCGTGACCAGAGCAAAAGAATGCAAACACACCTCACATGACTCTACTTACTAGTATAATCAGGATTCAAAATGATAATTGTATGCGTTTTCATTTAAGTTCAATCCCAAAATCCCATCTTTAGCATTAATTAAGAGTTGATATGAGCCGGATAAAGGTGTTGCTGTTGCTCAAGTGAAAATAAATGAGTGGTGAATACGCAAAGAGTGGCTAGAGCAGGATCCTCACATCAATAATAAATACAGCCAGCCTCTGTGGGCTCTTAAATTTCTCCCTTACATATGAATTATGGATGCACTTTAGTGTTCGGCCGGTCCATTTTAGACTTCAGCGTTGGTGTTTGTGACAGGAAAGAGCCAAACAGTCTGTGTTCTATTTGCTTAGGAAGAATGAAATGTTACTGAGCACACAGACTGCACAAACCAGAGACGAATGACGTTGAGTAGGAACACGGTTACATAGCGTTGCTGATATATTCCCATACATACTATTTTAGCCGTGTACACATTGTGGTAATCTCTGTATATAGCCAAAAGCAAAATAATTGGGCCTATTTTTGGCACCAGACCGAAGACAGTTAACTAAAGTGATAACTAGAGGCTGTATCACAACCTGCTGCACTTGTTCCCTTCACACAGCCCTCCTGAGGTCTCCGGGGGAAACAATACTGGCTCTGTGATGGAATTTCTATAAGGGAAATGCAATGCGCTCAGCAGCTGCAGAACACTTTATGACTTTATGACTGTGAAGTTTCCTGAACAGTTTTGCCATCTCTCTTAGGGCTCAGCTTACTACTACTTTAAACTTGGCTGCAGTTCTCCTCATTATCACTTCCACAGCCCACAGGGGTTTGGGCCGTGTTAATTACCTCAGGATACAATATGGATTCCAGTCTTGCACATTTCAGAGCAGCATTCTGACCAGGGCCTGGAGCACATCACCTGCTATAATTGTGATCAATGGCCTGTGTCAACCTATTTCACAGACAAGTGCTTCTCCCTGTGGCCAGGGTCAATGGCACAAATACTGCTGATTTACATAGCCAATACTGAAAGTTGCAGAATCGCTAAGAGCAAGATGCCTAATGTAGGATATTAAATCTAACAAAAAGGCTATGATATTGGATTTAAAAAGGCAACAGGATTAAGCCACTTAGCTTTTAAAATGATCAGTTCTCAATAATGATGATTGGGGTTCCCTATAAACACTTGCGTGTGCTAATCCTGATGGTAAACGTACAAAACAAACCGTCTGCTCGTGACAATATACTGGAACTTTATATGTGAAATATGTAGCTTGATAAAACTGTAACATGTAAGACATAATATTTAATACTTAAATATCAAGATGTCATAGATTCATGCTGCTCATAAATACACAAAAATAGCTTGGATGTTCGTATTATACTAGCTTCTAGTTTCACATTAAACATATTTCACTATTTTTTGACAGAACTTAGACCTTCTCACTGTAGCACAGTGCATCCAGGTGGGATGTACCGAACAGGACCATATCATAAGGACATCCCATTCATGTACCTCCATAGAAAGGAGTGTTTGATGAAGACCAACTCACAGTAGGCTTTTAGCCACATTTCTCATGGAATCAGTGTGGAAAATACAGCTTTTAACAGAGAGAAAACAATTATGCTAAAAACAAGGCAGGATCTGGCAACCCGACTTCAAATAGATGGAGAATTCACACTGCCTGAAAACATAATACTGCCAAATTATCCTTATGTTTCTAACATTGCTGTCTGTCTTTTGACACAAACTACTTCTGGGTGCACTAACAGCCCAGAGCAATCTAAAAGTTGTGCAATATAGCTTCTTCTAAAGCTATGATTCTTTGCAAAAAAAAAAACACCAGGGCCATCTGGACACAACAAGGCAGAAAGGAGCCTGAAAATATCTTAAATTTGATGTAAATTAATAGAATATTATTAAGAGATAGAAACACAACTATAGCTTAATGCAAATATACTAAAATAATTAAATTTCATATTTGGAAAAAGTCATATTACTTAAAAACAGTGTTTATTTTCTCTAGCCTGCTCAGTTTTTCATACCTTCACTTTTCCCAACAGCAGCTCTCTTTTACTTTTTTTTTAAGGATTCCAGTCATAATTTGACTTCTCAGGCAACCTCATCTCAGTTCTCCAACACTTCCTTCCACAGTTTGTTCCTCACTGGCAGGTTCTTGTGAAGTAAATGAATGACACTAAGATTAATCATGTTTTTTAGGGAAAAAAAGGAAAAAAAACTTATAATAACCTGGTTGCATAAGTGTGTTCCCCCAAGCTAATACTCTGTTGACGCACCGTTTGGTTTTATTTCACCACTCAGTCTTGGGTAAGAGTCTCTCAGCACGGCACAGCTGGACTCAGAAACATTCCCCCA
>JAQMYM010000023.1:30216186-30246538 GCA_030014255.1 Parauchenoglanis ngamensis
TCATTACCTTTCAACAAGGGAGACACCATGCTGGCTTTGTAAGCTGTTAGAGGACCACGGCTTCAGCACTCAGAAGATGTAAAGTAAAGCCGACAGAAACAGCTGATCTTTATTCATATCAGAATAATTTCATTGATGACCGCTGTATGATCATTTCTTTTCAACATGACATTGAATGTGATTGGTTCATTCTGAACATGGCCACACTTCCAATTGTAAAAGGGTGTGCAAACTTATGCACCCAGGTTATTGCAACTTTTTTCCTATTTTTCCCTTAAATGGATCTGATTATTTTTCACTTATTTTGTATACATTGTAATTCCACATTGAGGATGGATAAAAGTTCTGACATGATTTATCTTCGTTACATTTTTTATCACAAAAGCCAGCCATTTTAACAGGGGGTGTAGACTTTTTTATATCCTCTGTATATTCACAACTGGCTTACTGCGCTTGTCTGCTATCTGGCACCCTACCAAGCTCATCAATAAACTCCATCTGTGCCGTTTCTGTCCAACTTTTTTCTCTGCCTCATGGTCAACTGCAGAATTTACTTCAACTTTCTTCTCCTTATCTATAAAGCCTCCTGATTGGCCCCCTACCCACATCACAGATCTGCTCTAGTACTGCACACTGTGCTTTCCCCCGCATTGCTCACGTTTGCTTCCTTGCTGCAGCTGGAGTTCACTTACTGTTGTTGGACTCTCGAGCAACACCAACTTCCGACGCCCTTTTTCTTTTCTCATTTATCATTTTCACTTATGGCTTCTGTTCTTCTATTAGTTTTATGCTATGCCCTTTTCTCTATCCTCTCTGCAGTGATCACTTAGCTTCAACAGTGTAATTTGAAATGTCAAAAAAAAAAAAAAAACGTATTATCTCTTGCATCTGATCAGAAGGACTATTAAGATAAAACAGCTCTTTAGGTTTCAGTAAGCATCCACATAATTTGCTTTTTAAGCAAACCAACATGATATCTTTTAAACAGCATCCTTTACATCCAATAATCTTTCTGTATAAACACAGGTCATGCACACGGCTCATCTGGAAGTATGGAAATCAACAAGTCCCATCTGCAAAGCAGGCATGAATGCCTTTCTAATCGCCACCCCGAGTTCCGAAGCTGCCCTTCGGATTCATTTGCACAAGGCCAGATTCAGCATATATCACGGCAGGAATCATTTCCAGACTTGCCAGTGGAGGCTGGGTGATAGATGGCACCAATGAGGGGCAACTCTCATCTCTCCTCCATTTTGTTTGTATTCAATTTTGCTGAGCGCATCGAGTGGGTGACACTTCAGTGGGGGAGCTTCTTGTTAGCATGCCTTTCACAGAAGTGTCAGAGAGGCAGATGCTAAAACGAATATGTTAGATTGCAATCTAAAAAAGATTGGGGAGGGGTTGAGAATGTGTTGAAATTGTCATCACACCCATGTAACCACTCTTATTTTCTGGGGATTGGGAGCATGTGTGAGGGTCCTGGTGTTAAACAGTGCAAGATCTACATGCACAGAAATTATGTACATGTAGTAAAGGTCCACTACACAGGATTCAGGTGGATCTATTAGCAGAAATGGAATTCATAAGTAGGTCCTCATTAGTGTATAATTAGCTGTAACTCTGAATCGTCATGTTTTCGTAAGTTTAGAACGAGCCCTTTATACCTACACGCGGAGCGGGTCCACCTCTACGGAGCCGCCATGTTGCGCCGCTACAGCAGCCCAGAACGGACAAACCTCTAGAGAGCGCCTTCCACGTTTCACGTTTTTACAAGCGGCAGCGTGAATCCGGAAAGAAGTGCCGCAAGGAGGATGAGGACGAGGAAAAGAAGACGAGGAAGAAGGAAGAAGAGGAATCAGTGTTTGCTGGAGCTGGAGAACAAGTCTGAGAAGCCAAATTTTGAAAAATGGAGTATCGTACTTATTATTTAGCACAGAAAAAGCAAGGAGTGTGAATGTAAATACTAGGAAGCCAGATTACCTTTCCCAGATTCCATTGCACTGAGTAGTGAGTCACTAGTTTCAGTGCCATCGATATTACACGATGTTATGTGTGAAGACAGTCTGCAACAATGTGGGATAGCTTGGGTCATAGATAATAAATTGTAACATGAAAATGAAGATCATTTTTAAAGTATATATTTCAAGTTCATTCAATCAGTCCATTCCGTTTTCATATCATTATTCTGTAAACAAAAACAATGAATTCTGAGAAGGGTGAGCTGGCCCCTTTAATCACAGTTATGAATACTTTGATCGTTAAAACCTAAGATATAAAATGACTAAATGAAATGAGTAATTACTGCTCAAACATGTTTAAAGGTCAGGTTTACTTATCTGAATAGAGTTATGAGAACTCAGCAACTGAACATTTTTAAAGCGCTCAATCGGATGTACTTACTTCATTTGGGGAAGAAATTTCATATTAATAATATTGTACATGTATAATATATAAATAAAAAATAAATAAATGTATTTTATTACATTAATACATTTTATATATGCACAACTCATGTGACTCAAGTTACTCAAATGATATTAGTTTAATCCCAGATTCTTCAATCCTTATTCGTTTCAATTTCTCCTCAGCAGCTCAGAGAGAAACATCCTCATTTGTGTGTTCTTCCACATAGCACTTGGTGAGTAATATAACCCAGAGGTATTCGGTGATTACTGTTTTATGTTGGTGACCCTGTAGCACTGGGTTACACCCTGGTGTTAGATGACTGTTTGTGTGAAAGTGTAAACTAGTGAACCATGCATTTCCGATCCAGGCCTTCAGTTTATTCCAAACCATTTAATCTCACACTGCAGATTCCTAATGCACCACCGCCTTAAAATAAGCATAAGCGTCGGCTTTCAGCGAGCACCCATGCACAGCCACCAACACAAATAATTAGCAGAGAACCAGTAGACCTCCAGCCATCCAGATGGGTGCTAAATCAGGTTAATTAAAACCGTGTTAAGCAACAAATCTGAAAATCTGTGATCTGTAACATAAGAATGTGTAAAAAAAAGAACACAAAAAAACCCAGTAATTGATCAGTGAGGAAATGCTACAGTAAACTGCTTATAAGTGAAAATATCTTGAATATAGTCGAATGTATTATAAGATTATAAGATTGCAGTAAACCAAATATAAGATTATTAAACCTATTTCTAGATATTTTATTTTTTTTTTACAAATTTCATGCTTGAAATTGTCTAATTCTACTGGGACTGTCCAACACTGACCTGAGATTACAGCCCAGCAAACATCATTTAACAACTTTAAGACATGTTTTAAGAAAGCTTGCAGATCTACAGTGTTGACAGCTTTGTAGCAAAACCACGTCTTGTGCTGTAAACTGCTGCAACAGACCTTCGGAGGGCAGTCCTTTGCAGTTTTACAGTTCGATAGTTATCAGGTGCTAAGAACAGGAACCACTGTTGTCCGCTTATAAATCCAGTCATTGTTTTTTTCCTCATGAATCAATCAAGCCGAACATGATCGGTTTATTCTACTGTCACCTCCTAATATATGCTGCTGGCTAATCAGAGACTGTAGACCAGGAGGCAGGCAATCAGATTACTGCATGTGATATTGCCCATGCTATGTGTCATACCGATGTTCACAGTCAACCCACACGTGAAAGTGTGTGTAGTACAAGATGGAAGAGGAACGCAGCAGCCTGGTAGCAAGCCAATCTATAATTACAGCAGCACAGCAACTTAAAGTTGGGTTTTATAGCACATCAAAACAAGCAGGGAATAACTACACGAGTGGTTGCAGTATGTGAACGCTGGTTAAAAATGGAGATTTGTTCAAAATATGTGCACACATTCAGCAGGACGCTGGCTGTATTTTAATCCACTTTCAGAAACACAAATATTGGAAATCTTCAGTCTGTTTAAACATCCTTTCTCGCTCGTGCACAGAACAAACCTGCAGCTCTGCATGCACTTTACCCTGGATAACTAAACATGCTCGAATTTTACATACATGCACCAAAGCAGTCCTGTGCAAGGAAGTGAAAGTGTTTAGCTTTTCTGCGATGTGAAGGCACCACCGTGGCCTCTGGGAAGGCGTGCTCTGGGAATCTCATCTGATTATTTTACTTTTGATGTTTCAAGACTTCCATCTACAGCTAAAAATTAGCAACTGGATGTAAGAATAACAATTCTATGAAATATAAATAAACTCAAAATGTCAGACAAGTAACATTTTTGTTATTTTTACTTCCTAGATATTCTCTGAAAGAGCCCAGAATGCCCTCAGGGTTCCCCTCTGGTAAGTTTCAGTAGAATTGGAACTTTTGCTCAAACATAAGCCCATCTCTGGCATTGTTTCCATAAGCTTAGGTATATCTCCAGTTCAGTCAAGCTAGCACATATCTCTTCATTCATTTATAGCCTAGCCTAAGGGTTAAATATATGAGCAATTCAAAACAAGACAACAGACTGCTTTATTTCACATTAAGAGGGTTTTAATTTCCTGCTTCTGTAGCTAACTCCTTTAATTATGTATGATAGAAAACAAATTAAGATGCTTTCCATCACAGGCTGCAGCTTTATGAATATATTTGCAAATGTTTGCATATATGTGTATATGAATTTATATACAAAAAAATCTAGACACACTGGTATTGCTGCAATGGGTCATTCATTTAAAAGCCCAGTGCATATATGATGTCATATATGGTGTTACGTGCAGTACAGTATGAGACAGTCAGTGTCAGGGAATGACATGTAACGGCGTTACATAGTTATATTACAAAATAAATGTAACTGTAGTCCGTTACAGTTACCAGTGGTGGATAGAGAAGGTGGCTGATGGGTGGGCCTGGAAAAATCTGGGTTGGCCTGTGTGGAGCTTATCACACATTTTCACCAGCAGGCTTAGATATTTACAATATGGTGACTGCAACAATAACACAGCCACAAGTGTCACTGACGCAGTGTCCTACCCAAAGAGCACCACTAGGAGGTGCTTACTGTGCGAGTTATACATAAAGTCAGTCAACAAATGTAAGAAAGTACGTTCTGAATATTATTATTATTATTATTATTATTTATACATAATTCTAATTACACCCAAGACCAAACAATTCACATTTTAGGTAATTACTGAAAATTAAAAACTTGTATTGTACCAAAAAGTATTTATTTTCATGAATTTGAATGGGTGGGCCAGCTGTCAATCAGGGTGGGCCTGGGCCCACCCAGGCCCAACCATAGACCCGCCTCTGACATATGTAATTTAATTACAGTTACTAATCAAAATGTTGGTGATTACAAAGGGGTTACATCTAAATATATTATTCTTGATAAAACGTGTACATGTAGAATGTAACATTCATTCTGTTGCTTTGCAAGAAGCAACTTTTCAAACTGTGGTGAGGCAGGGGAAGACTCACTATTCATAAAAGAAGCACTACCTGACTGACTGAGCCAACGTTCCTGATGTCAGTAGAGTCTATAGCATCTAAATCTGCTCAGGGGAGAATTCTATGCATGTCGTCGGACAAGAATTCCTTTCATAGCTGCAAATTCAACAATATTTTCCTTCTGAAATAAGAAAAGGGCTCTGACATTGCTGTACAGTGTAAAACTTGTTACCAGCAATGAAAATGCTGTCAACATCGAAAAGCTCAATGTCGAACCTAAAGAAACCTCTATGGGTAAGGTAAAAATAACCACATAAGTCCCATAAAATAAAGTATCTCCCAACCCACCATGTTATTTATGAGTGTTCGAAACGTACTTTAGGCTACATACAGTATTTATGTTTAATCTCCATACACGACAAATTAATTGCTAGCTACCTAACAGATGCCTCCATATCAACCCTTTGTTAAAAATAAAAAATCTTCGCCCTAACCCAATCTTAATTCAAGTCGTATTGAAGATTTTTTAATAAAAGTTTGACACTAATTAGTGTTGAGTACTGTGGTGAGGTTTACACTGCCTGGTACGACTTTATGTTTTTAGGACTTTTTATCTTCAAAACATTAGATAGAAAAGATATCAAAACGTAATCAAATGTAATGTTACATTACTTTGATAAAGCAGTTAAAATAGTTACATTTCTTATAAAAATTTTTAACAGGGTAACTAGTAATCTGTACCCTAATTACATTTAAAAAGTAACCGCCCCAACACAGAGACAATTTCACATAGACTCTGGTTACAATAGTACAGTGGTACTAAAAAGGTGCAGCTATAGACTATGTGTACCTAATAAAGTGGATGTTGAGTGTAACGGTATCTTAGGTATCACCAGACCAAGCAGATTTAGTCATGCAAGAGCACTGTGAAATATCACTCATATTAATGTGTGCTGTACTTCAGAGGAGAAGCAAACGCATGGGTGACACATTAGTGATGTATGGAGAAACCTTTACAACCCTGTAATAATATTTTACAGCAAAATGCTCAGTTGTCTGGCAGAGAGGCAGCCCAGACTAGATAAATTACATGTAATTTCCGACTTGACGTTTTTAGATAAAGGATCTCGTGTGTCACTAAAGCATCCTTCAAAAAGCATAATTCGGCCATCACTGGTCACAAACCACTCACAGTTGTGTAGCTGTTTTAGGGTGAATTGTTTATTCTGTGTGTGATATTTGTTCTGTCATATTGCACAAGTAAAAAAAAATGGATATGATGTGCCTCATAATATGTTTTCTTAGCTGATAAAGAAGCCACATAACTCTCTCAAATCACAAGATACATATTCAGTACTGGGCAAAAGTCTTGCATCCTGTAAGGCATCCTATTTATTAGTACAAATTTTGTTATAGATATTTACTTGATGAATTCTGCATTACTGAGTGAGTACAAAAACATTTTAGATTTCCAAACGTTGCTTTTCTAAATAAAATTATTTCTATTTGAAAAATGTTTGTTTTGTAAAGAAATCAACATGTTACATAAGAGACCATTTTTCATACAAAAAAAAAAACATAATGAAGGCTCCTGGGTTTTGCTGCAAAAAAATGAAGTGAGTGTGACAGTTAAAGTCTCCAGAAGAGCTGTGGCAGATTCTCCAACATGCTCAGTAGCACTTACAGATCATTTCCTTATCGAACTGCACACACTGTACCTGGGACTGCTGTTTAAGGAAAAAAAGGAAAGGCTCATCACACCAAATAGCGACTTTGTTTAGTTTAGTGCATGTTGTACATAGATTAAAATCATTATTTTTGAAGTCTTCATTACTTCAGAGCATTTCTTTGCACAGTACTGTATATCAGAGCAGATTTCCCCCAGGTTTCTCCACTGAGAGCTCAGGACATGACTATCTGGAGACTTGTCAGGAGGAAATTCCCCTCCCTGCTGAGCACCCTGCTGACTTCTGCCAATACAGACTGTGGGACAATTACCAGGTTCCAAGCAACAGCTCCGGTGAGACAGCCAGCTGACGACCAAAAAGGTGACATTTCTAGCTCATGTCCCCTTCTTGTGTACAACATTAGGGATCGATGCATCAAAACAGTTCGGATTTGAACAACACAGGCGAAATGTCAGTAACAATTAGCCCAGTGGCTTGTTGGCAGGGGAAGAAATGACCTGCTGTTCAATGGCCTTTGGTTGGAGTCTGGCCTCTGCGATATTAATTCTGTCAACAGGAGAAGAGGTTGTAAAGGAGGCCATAAGCTACACTGCTCAATAAGTGTCTGTGGATTTTTGAGCAAGACTAATATCAACGGTTCTATAATGAATCATTTTGCCCTTGTGATTTTTTAGACCTACATTATGAGTGGATTTTCTTATATCTTTGAGGCAAGTAATGACACATGCAGGCGAGGTCTGTAATCAAATTACGGTTGAATGATAGCATGACAACCGAATTCACAGTAACAAACGGGCACGCTACTGCGACTGAAGCCTGGAGGTTGGATTCTCAGCCAAGGCTGAAGAAGTACATGGAGAGCATCCATCTTCATAAGTCTGTTCCAGCGAGTCTGAGTGATGAAGCTCAGGAAAGCAGCAGAATGCAGGTGTTAATCAAATAATATGGTTAGATCAAAGTTTGTACGGTATACCTTAATGATCCTTAAAAAAAAAGTAGCGTTTAGGAACAGGCTGAGGCAGGAATTCACCCTGGATTTGACACCAGTCTATTATAGGACCTCCCCCCACCTCCCCAGGGCAATTTAGAGCAGCCAGTATACACCTATTAGCATGATTTTGGGGGTAAGTCCATGCAGAAACCCGAGAGGAACATGCAAAAATACAAAATATTATCCAACACCTCTGAGTAAATAAAAACAGCCAGCAGATACATGCCTTTGTTTGTAATAACAGAGATCCAGTTTGGCAGGAGTGTTGTACCAAGTCATGAACTCATTGATATGAGCTGGTCGGTACTGTTGGATGCATTCAGAGACAAATCTGAAATTACATTTGTCTGCTGTTCTGCATATTTTTTGG
The DNA here is from genome assembly GCA_030014255.1 of Parauchenoglanis ngamensis. NCBI lineage: Eukaryota > Metazoa > Chordata > Actinopteri > Siluriformes > Auchenoglanididae > Parauchenoglanis > Parauchenoglanis ngamensis. Next base: position 30,224,601 of record JAQMYM010000023.1, read on the forward strand.
AAAAAATGAGCTTTCCTAGAGATCCCCGCAGTGTAGGCACATTTCAGCGCCAGTTGTCAGCTCTCAGCTACAAGAGGCATTAAATGTAATTTAGACAACAGTCATTCACTGGAGCTTGAGTGCATATCAGGTTATTCTGACCAGACAAGGCAAAGAAAGTATGACGAGTCTGTAGTGCGACCTCTCCATGAAACACACAGATTTAAACGAAGTGAGCCGCATCCGCTAGTGTTCCATTATGAGCCGGAGGAAGTTAATTACAAGCCATATAAAAGTGCTAAATTGCACTGCAGCCAAACGACACTGAAATCATACATCTGAAAATGAAGCAACACCTTTTTGTCTGACAGCTCTAGACAGATCTGGGTTTATTTCAAGCCGTTACCCTTTTTTAAGTACCACACTCCATGCTAAGCTCTAGAACCGGTAACCTTTGTTCATACCCTTGAGAGTGGCGCCAGGAGCGTTTGGAGACACACAAGGCTTTCTTGTCTTACCAGGATGAAAAGGTTAATGAACCCCCATTCATTGTATCAGTATTATCTTGATGGCAACTGTTAACCCAATTGATCCCATCTCTGATTACATTACACTAATAGCAGACTCATGGTAAGGTTCTGCTGATTAGAGAGACAGACTGTGTGGGGCCTGGCTAATTGGGAAAAAATTATCTTTCTCTTTTTTCCCCTCTCTCTCTCTCACAATATTTGGGCTTTGCATGCCACTTTCAGATATCAGTCAGCTATAAATACTTGGCATGTTGCAAACTGCAGAGCTGGTGACAGCATTTGATGAGGTGAGGAGCAGTCTGGAATATTTTACATGATCTATTGAAACAAACAGAAACAAAGTGCCAACTGTATCCAAAGAAAATGATTCACATTGTAGGATTTTACCAGAAAGTGCTCATTTTTCTACTATAGGTCATGGGAAGCTGGAGCCAATCCCAGCTGAGGTCAGGTGAGAGGTGAGAGGAAGTGTGCACCCTGAGCAGGTCGCCAATCTGGCGCACGGCTAACACAGAGACGAACAACCATTCACACTCATATTCACACCTGTGGGCAATTTAGAGTAGCCAGTCGACGTAATCTGCATGTCTTTGGACTGTGGGAGGAAACTGGAGTACCCAGAGGGAACCCACGCAGACACAGGGAGAACATGTAAACTCCACACAGAAAGGCCTCAGTCAGCCGGCAGGTTCTGACGCAGAACCTCCTTGCTGTGAGGCGGCAGAGCTAACCACAGCACAGGCATGCTGCCCCAGGATTGTCATCATCTATATAAATATAACTTGCACATTCAGTGTGTTTTTTTCCCCCCAGACTCAACCTGGTGAGAAATGAGTTAGAATTGCTTTCAGAAAATCTCAGCACACACTCAAGGTGCCATAAATTTGACATCAGAGTGAAGTATTCTCTCGCGATCATGGTGACTAAAAACAGACACGCTGAAGTGGAGCTTAATAAGGAGCGTCTGCTCTTAGCATCAAACCTTCAAGGTTTCACAATAAGACCTCACAACATGAAAATCTTTTTACAAGGATTTTTGCCTGTGCAAGCTTAAGCCTCATCTGATACAGCCTTTGCACAGGGGAACGAGACCTGCCGACTTTAAAGCTGCTCTAACGCAATACAATCCAGCGGAAAAGCAGCAGATTAGATCAGGAGGATTAAAGGGTCTTCGTGCTTATTTGTCTTCATGTCTTGAGGACTGTATTGGGGGGGAGGGGGAGGGGGCTTCCTCCTGTCTTTTCAATATCTTTCACCTGAAATGTCCTTTTCAGTACTTTCTCATAGGAGAGACCTTGACAGTACTCTCTTCCCCTCTGTGTGTCTCTCTCTGTCTGTCTCTACGTCTCTCCCTTTCTCTCTCTCTTTGTCTCTCTCATCTTACTGAAGACGTTCCAACATGAAATGAAGGCGCTTCATCAGTAAGGGAACTCAATGCCACTGGAGATGTATTTTGGATAAGATGTCAGGACACGTGTACACCGTGTAGCTTTAAAAAATAACGACAAATGCGCAAGGAATACGAGGACACGACGTGACGTCAGGCGTCGTCCTCAAGTCCGTGCCAGGCGCTGGACGCGTGTCGGAGCCGCTGCGGAGAACTTTGAGGAGACGCCACGCAAGCCGGAGGAAGCGCCGTGGCTTTGGGACGACATGTTTTGGGAAACTTTGAAGGAGAATGTTTGTTTTCAGTGCGGGATTTTCAGTCCCCAGCGCGGACTGTGTGGATTATTATGCGTAGCGGGACGACGCGTGTGGTCGCACACAGGGAGTATCGCGCATCTTGCACACGACTGCAGCTCACATTTAAAAGTGCAGGAGCAGAACTGGGTTCTCCTGCGAGCTCCTTTAAAGTAGACCGCTTTTCTTAGTGCGCAAGACTGCGTGAGTTGAAGTGCTTTCAACAAACGTGTCGCTCTGGAACCGCTGATTTCATCCAGTTTACAGAATGAGATTTAAGCGGAGGTGTCACCGCCGCGCGCTCGGAGTTTTCTCCGTAGGGAAAATGTGGCGCGCGAGAATCAAGGAGCAACTCGAAGGCTAAACACCATGCTGCGCTTTAACCCATGGAGAAATGGCCTTTAGGGTTCTGTCCAGCCGCGCGGCGCCGTCCTCCAGCTCCAAGTTCAGTAGCAGGTTCATGTTCATCTTCACGCTCTCGCTGTCCTTCACGTACGTGTGCTACAGCGTGCTGTTCTGCTCCGGTCCGGTCATGCCGAGCAGCCGTTTCGAGGAGCGGCGGTGCGCGCGCGGTGAGAGCGCCGGCGCCAAGAAGCTGCTGCAGAGGTCGGCTGCGTGCACGGAAGCGAACTCGAACCGAAGTGAACTCAAAGCCACGGCGGCTCCGCTGCGTCTCGCCCTGAACCGGAGCGAGCAGTCAAGCACGCGGGGCACGCGCGCGCGCGGTGCCGACGCGGCGCGCTCTAAACCGTTCAACGCTTCCACCGTTAGCGCGAGCGCGCAGCGGTACGGCAACAAAAAACTGCCCAACGCGCTGATCGTGGGCGTGAAGAAGGGCGGCACGCGCGCCGTTCTGGAGTTCATCCGCATCCACCCGGATGTGCGCGCCCTCGGCACCGAGCCGCACTTCTTCGACCGGAACTATGATAAAGGCATGGACTGGTACAGGTAAGCACCAGGAGCACAGCAAGCCAAAGTGGCCCCGTGAATAAGCACTTGCAGTTTGTTTGTTTGTTTCTTTGTTTGTTTGTTTGTTTTTACTCACGTGTAAAACAACGTCTAATTACAGAAAATACTCAAGTTGCTAAATCTATCAAATATTAGCACAATTTATTTATTTTATTTTGATTTTATTTACTTGCAAGTTAAAAGAATATGAACATTTACACACTCTAAAATGGATACTAAACTGTACCTTTCCTTGTTCCAGACATGGCACGCTTTTGTACACCTTTTGTCATTTTTCATATGAACGTAGAAAAGTGGATTTAAGGTCAAATGTGATTACAGTCCATTAAAGGTACATTAACGGTACACTATGTCTAGATTTTCAGGTAAAAGATATATAATAAAGGTGTAAATGAGAAGTGCACTGCCTCAGGAATGAGGACAGGTTCCCTTTTTCTGACAATGTACATTTAAGCACATCACATACACGTATTTAGATATTAATACAGGTTATTCAGATTAACATACTGTATGTATAAACAGTTAGAAATGCATGTGCAGAAAATGAAACGCAAGCTAATCTGCAGCTGCTGACGTGAAGTGATTGATATCAGATCAAACCAGGAAAAGAAGAGGATGTGTTGGCCATGGAGTGAAGGTGAAATGATGCCAAAGGCTTGCGGTGCTGGATGTCAGGAGGAAAATAATATTTTTTTTGCCCCGGTAGTACAATTACTGTACATTAAACCCCATCCAGCAGTGGAAGTTGTTGAGCACCAGTTTGCCATCCAGCAGATCGGAGCCTTGTGTTATTTGTGATGGGCAGCCGCTGAAATGCACCTTCGGGAGCCATGGGGCTCGGAGCTCAGCCTGCCATGGCTGGGTGGTATATGAGGCTATAGGGAGTGTGATATTCTGCGAGAGTGTATCAGACCTCCCACTAGCAGGGCTGCCCACAGCTCAGGGCTCAGTAATTACACATACATCACAGCTCTGCCGAGACCGGCACGGAGAGAGCTGGCCAGCATTAGAATCCATCTGAGTCTCCAGGATACACTAAAGAAAAAGGAGTCTGTTCACCTGCTAATGAACGTTCAGTCAGAAACGCATTCAGGGGCCACTTGTCTAACCCTGCGCTTAGAATGACTGAGACACGTGGTGTCTGTGAGGCGTGCTAATCAGTGTCGCTGTATTTGGAAACACCTAGGATTGAAACTGTAATGTAAAAAAGATGGACGTTTGCCATACCATGTGATACAGGAAATGAACTTTTTAATTGCATTTAGAAGAACATCAGTGTGTCAAGTGTAAAAAAGAACGAGACTATGTCTAAGTCTGGGTGTTACGAGTTACAAAATATGTGCAGCCAAATAATAGATATGCTGGGCAACATAAATATATCACTATTGTGCTAAAATAATACATGCTGAGAATATTGTGTGTATCATCAGGACTTCTGTAACTTCTATAAATACATGTTGTATTATGACTCCCTTGTTACTTAAATAATACATTTTTGTTAAGGGTCTTTTGTGGGCCCTGCTGTTTTGCAGGCGAACTGCAGAAAATCATGATATTCTTTGCTATATATCACCCACTCCCGTGTCCCTATACCTATATCTAGATTTATTTTTTCTAAAAATACACTAATCAATACTTTTTTTTCAGATACTCTACATTCTTATGACACCTTTACCACCTCCTGTTTAAGGAATAAGCACACGCACACACACACACACACACACACATGCACACGCAAAGCTATCAATACTATTTGTGGACTGCTTAATGAAAATGCCACAGAGGCCAAGACACCGAAACAGTTCCTCTAATTGTCCCTGAAAGCAATTTTCTTTTGCTTGTGACATCTTGCAATAAAGGCCATAAGTAATGAAAAGATGATTGGTCAATCATGTCAAAAGTTCCTTTTGAAAGTTCCCTAACAATGTGTTTAAATCTCGTTATCCGTTTTACTCCAGTCATGTTAATGACATCCGTTAAATTCAGCGCGCGATGTACGGAACGGTGTTCATGCGGCTCACCTGTGAGCGTGCTCCCTGCTGCTGCTTCCTGAAATAATGAGGTCCCGTAAGCCCAAGAATGGCACGAGGCCCATTTGGTTAATTGTTGGGTTATGAATACGTGCTGCAATGTTTATTAGCGTCTGTCCAGAATAGGAAGAGACAGTATTTTATTTTATTTTATTTTATTTTATTAGTATTATTTTTTTTTTGTATTTTATTTTACAGTATTATTTGTATTTTCGGACATCCACCACTGCCTTTTCTGCCTTTGGAGAAATTAACATTTGTAACCACGATTTTCGAAAAGTAAGATTTTCCCCTGATTTATAAACTGAAATAAATAAATAATGCTACAGTACACACCATGGAAAACTTAAAAGGGCATCATGCTTCTATTGATTTTTACTGAAGCCCTTCAAGTAGATTTTCAGAAAAAGTGCTCAAATTGCAAGAGAAGCCTTTTAACATGTGCTGCAGGCCTAGAATTTCCTCCTGGTTTTGCGTTAATTGGCTCGGAGGAGGAGGAGGCAGGGGAGAAACGCTGCAGTCAGGGGAGGTTGACAAGGACAGAAAGTTGGGTGAAGCTCATTTAAAAGAAAAAAAACCCTACATACACTTTCTCGAACATATGACTTAGCCTGCCACCTTCGCTAATGGGAATTCCTGATCTGAGTAGAAGTCTGCGAGGTGGTGAGATTACTGTAACGCAACCAACACTACTCTCTCGCGGATATGCCCGTAGCACTCAGAGATACTTTCATATGGTGGGTTTTAGTGGGTTTTTTAAATTACTCATTAGGGCTGAGTAGCAGCATTTTGAGGAGAATTTTCTGTATTGTAAAAAAAGGCGCATCACACATGTAATATGCAGCAATTATACTGCAATATCATAGTTTGTTCATATTGTGCAGCCCTAATAGCTACAAGTCCACAACAGTGCAAATGACAAACTCATCTCCGTAAAAAATATACATTTGTGTGGCACAGTGTTTCTAACGCAAACGCTGTGCACACATGCCTTATTATCATCTAAGATTGTTAGTGCAGCAACTAAATACATAATGAAACTGTCAGTTTTGCATCTCATGAATGTGCTCGGTGGCACTCAGAGCTCAGGCATTAAATAAAGTACAGGCATTAATGCATGGCCCGCGCGCTTTCAGGTGGCCCTGCCAGGCATTTGCATTTCTACCTCGCAATGAGTGAAGCCAGTCTGCCTCTCATTACGCCATGCTAATGTTCCCATTATTTTCTGCAGCTTTGCATCAAGTCTTAAGCTGAGAGCAGGGAAGAAAAAAGCCTTTAAAGAACCAAGTAAACAGTGTGAAAAGTTTGGCTAAACCGAGGAGTCCTCAGTAAAAGTGTGAGATTTATATAGCTTGCCACTTTATGAAAAATTCATCTAAAACACTGACATAATTAACCAAAAAGCTCATTGGACAATATGTGGCTCTGTGATGTAGAAAGCCATCCGAATTGCTCTGTCAGAAAAAGAGTGGAATTTTGTCTGCAAGGAATAGGAACGTATTGAAATAAAAGATGAATATATCTAATTATTTAAGACTACATCATACATAGGCTATACAACACATTATTGTCTGCAGAATAAATTAATAAAAGATGTAGAAAGTATTGCTTTTTTGTTCTTCATTCGTTAAAACATGTCTTTTAGTATCTCGTCAGCATATATCTCAATATCAGCATGGATATGCCAACAACTTAACAGATTGGACCACGAAAAATCTATTGACTAGATTGTTATTCAGCTCGACTCTATATCCATAATGTGACAACAGCGAGAGCGATTCTGTTTATTCTCACGCAATAGACACAGCGAATGCATTATTAGGAAGCTAACGCTACCATGGCTACTGAAATGTAGTTTATTGTCACTCATTTGCTTTCTGTTGAGCACAGATGGCACAGTATATCTTTCTTTCTCTCTACGCCTACACTCACGCACTCAAACACAGATGTGTCATGATAGAAATGATTAAACATTATGATTTTGTTGGACCGACGATAACCAACCCACAGCACAAAATGTTTAGGTTTGTCGCTGTTAGGTTTCGTTCTTGCTTATTCTTTTGTTGTGCAGAAAATCTTGATATTATTAACATTTCTATATATAAAACCCATCCATTTTACACTGAAAACATGTCTTAGCACGTGAAAACATCTTAAACATATCTTTGCGTTTCTTAGTGTAAGATTACTCTAAAGCAAATATGAGATTATTCAACTTTTTTCTAGACATTTTCAGATAATTTCAATTCTATTGTCAGATAATTTGCTTCTTTCTCGAAATAAATGAGCAAAAATCAATAAAACATGACTATTCCCATCTTGAAATTAGTTTAAAAACATGGCTAGAAATGGATTTAATCATCTTGTATTTTTTTAATTGCAAAGTTATGATAGAATAGCCTAGACTATTTCATTAGATTTCAGTATAGTCATAGTATTTCCACTTGCTGTCATTTTTTCAGTGTAAGGAGTAAAAAAAATCACGATCATAGTTTGATATAATAAAGAACATTATAGTAGTTAAAGGGAAAGAATGTCCAAAAATATGCATTGTCATTGTACTGACTATATTATCTTGATGTTGCAGGCCTGCCATCCCATTGGAAGTTGTGGGTTTGAGTGAGGGCAAAAGGGATCTATTGACACATGGAATATGTCTATTTGATTAAAATAATTTTGATCAAAAACATAGTTTGTAATATACACAAACAAGGATGTCATCGTGGACATGATTGTCATGGCATTATTGGGATTTCAGTGATTTCTCGAACTGTTCTTTTTCCTGAGGAATAATGATTTTACAACATACATCTTTAATATTGAACATTCATCTTTAATAGAAAAAAACCCCAAGAATTTGGTTGACAAATATTGAGTTGTTTGGCCACAATGAGGTACAGAGGAACACTGTAGCAGATGTTCAGCATGGTGATGGGAGCGTCTCGCTCTAGGGCTGTTTTACTGCCAGTGGAACTGCTGCACTGTACAAAATGGATAGAATAATGAAGAACCTCAGAATTCTTAAGCAGAACCTCAAACCTTCAGACAGCTAGGTGAAACTTGGACACAATTGGGTGTCCAACAGGACAGTGACCCCAAACACACAAATTCAACTGAACGCTACCAATTCTGCCCAGAAGAGCGGTCACATATCCAACCAGAATTCTGCAGAAGCTTGTTGATGGCTACCAAAAGCGTCTGGCCAAGGAGAAACTCGCTAAGGAACATTTAACCAAATATCAGGTGTGCTGTAAGTTTTCGACCCTATTGTTTCTGCCACAGAAAAAGAAAACTTCAAAGGTCAATAGTGCCATGACATTCATATCCATGATAAGTGTATGTAAATTTCTGACCCCAACTATATTTCTTTAATGCTCTTTTTTCCATATGGCAGCCCACCAGCATGTTTTCTCTGTCTCCAAACCATCCTCCAGCACATCTTTCTGTTTACTTTATAATAATACAAAATCTGAAAAAGGATTAAGTATTGAATACTGACACCATCAAAACCCACCGGAATGTCTGACCACATACTGTAGGCAGTACAGATTTTGCACTATATGCCAAGGCCAGAAGTTTGGGCCCACCCTTGGATTTATATAGAAATATATGTGCGTGCGTGTGTGAGTGTGCGCAGGTGGCATCATTAGTGTATGACAGCAGAACCAATACATATACATGTGAACGGCCAAAAAAACACTGCTGTCGTTAGCTATTAGACTCCAAACGATGAGTGCTGTTAGGCCAAGTGTCAGACGAAGAAAAGGATAGAGCAATTAAGTGAGGAAGAATTAGTCCTGAAAAGTGGAGGCATATCTCTATCGGCACTTCGGTTTTCAACAAAATGGCCAGCTCAGTCGGGAATTTTTTTTCTCAAGCAGGACTGGCTTTTAAAGATAAATTGTAGGAATTCTTTTAATGGGGATTACATTTTAATCTTATTGTATATATGTGTGTGTGTGTGTGTGTGTATATACACTCATCTTCCACTTTATTAGGAACACCTAATAATCAGCCAGTCGTGCGGCAGCAGCAAAATGCATAAAATTGCAGATGCAGGTCGAGCGCTTCAGTTAATGTTTACATCAAACATCAGCATGAAGAAAAAGTCTGATCTCTGTGACTGTAACTGTGGCATGGTTGTTGGTATCAGACAGGCTGGTTTGAGTGTTTCAGAAACTGTTGCTCTTCTGGGATTTTCACACACAGCAGTTTCTAGAGATGTTGTTAAGAGAGATCAGAGAAGAATGACCAGACTGTTCTGAACTGACAGGAAGAGTCTAGTAACTCACGTAATCACTCTTTACAACTGTGGTAAGCAGAAAAGCATCTCAGTGCACAGCACATCAAACCTTGAGGTGGATGGGCTACAATAGCAGAAGACCACAAATCCAGCGTCTGCCAAGAACAGGAATCTGAGGCTATCATGGGTACAGACTCACTAAACTGGACAGCTTTTTAAAAAAAATCACCTGGCCTTTTTCCGGTCTTCAACTGTCCAGTTTGGATGAGACAGTGCCCATGAATGCCTCAGATTCTTGTTTTTGACTGACCGGAACAATTCTAGTTTTCACTCAAGTGATTGCTAATATCATTTATAATGAAAATCCTTATGTTAAATAAAAAAAAAAAAAAACAGGCAAACAGAAGCATTTTCAATAGTGATTTTTGGACCCAATTATAATTCTACTATTACTTAAAGAGATGCACTGAAGTCTTCATCACAAATAGGCTAGGGGCTAAGAATAACATAAGGCTAAAAAAACTCTGTTACATAAGGTTTAGTACAGCAAAGGAAAGAGTAGAAGGTTTTTATTTATTTATTTACTTACTTACATACTTACATCCTTGCCATCTGGCAGAATGTACCAGAACATCCATGCTGCCACCAACAGACTGCCATGTGTCCATCAGATTACGCAACACGCTGTTGCCTCCCAACACTCACCTGGACTATCACTGCACAACTGCACTAATGCTGCAATGGGACACTTTTTGCTAATGAGACTGTTTTTGTCTCTTCATGTTGCTGCTAGACTTGTCTTCAGTCTTCAGTTTACAGACAATTGCTTGCATTGGTTCTCCCGTACAACACTGTTCTGTTGTCCTGTCTGGTCACCACACACTGTTCTGTGTATTTATTGTCCCTTGTATTAATTATATGTTTTGCAGTCATTGTGCACTTTATGTAGCCATGTTTAACCTAACCCTAGGTACTGTGTTGTTATGTATTGCACCCTGGGCCAGGAGAAAAACATTTCGTTCCAATGTGTATGAGCTACATAGTGGAACGACAATAAAATCCACTACACTTGACCATATTTTTGTAGTGTAGAACACTATGTAGTGTATACAAGTACGTAGTTCTAATAATGGGCCTTGCCTATGGAGTGAGATCACTGTCTTTTATATGAGAATGCAAATACAAGGTTAACCTGAGCAAAACAGACAATACAAGCGCACAGAATCAAGGAAACTGAGCAAAAATAGCAATGACAAGAACACAGAAAAAACACTTTGAAACGCAGAACACTGGAAATAATTGCGCTCGCTTCTCACAGCCTTGCAGTATATACTGTTTTCTGCATGTTTCCTGCATGAAGTCATGAAAATTCTGTAATTTTGGAAAAACGTTCGTATCCAACTCATGTTTCTGAGTCTGTGTAAATTTACATACGAAGACTGACTAATGTAAGCCTCAGCTGGTCTTATTTAAATCCTATCATTTGTAGCGAGTTACTGAACTTTTCTATGCAGATTATGCATGTAGTCAAGGTTAAATAGCTTATATATTTCCATTACACACAAATTTAATGAAGATTTTGCGAAGACAGCAAGCCAGTATGAATCCTTAAATTAAGAAGAATCAACCAGTCATTCAATTAAGAAGAAATGGCGCAGTAAGTCATCTCTGTTTGTTGTGGCGTCTTTTAATGCTGTGCTTTATCTAACTTTATTAGCGCTGGCAATAAGTGCCCCATAAGTGACCGATCTAGTACGCCACGAGCTATAGTGTGCAGTATATTCACTAGTGTGCCGAGTGCTGTTCCTAAGTCACTGGTGAGGGCACGTTAGTGTGTGCGGGATGTCTCACTGGCGGTAGAAGAGACGCTTTTAACAACAAAACAAAAAAAAGTAGTTTTCCTGTGTGGTGTCCACCATCACCTGGGTACAGTCAAACCGTTTTCTTTTCACCTTAATTCAAATCAAATTTTCAGTAATTTGGTTCCAGACTTTGGCCTTTTCAAGGGGTTCTTACGCTGTTAAATAATTGTTTAATTGGCAAATACATATGCATATACAGTTTGGTTTGACTTACGCAAACATTTACACTTTATTAAAAGATTGATAAATAAGGGCCGTCCATCCATCCATCCATCCATCTATCCATTCATTATCTATACTGCTTATCTGTCAGGGCTGTGAGGAAGCTGGAGCCAGTCCCAGCTGACTTTGGGTGAGCGGCAGGTTACACCCTGGGCATGTTGCCTAAATGAGGGCCAATGTTTTTAATTAAAAAAAGAAAAAAAACTTTTTTTTTAAAGTTGGTATCTGTTTGAAGTAAAGTATTTCAGCCACTTTAATTAGCATTGCTAACATGTGATGTGCGGCAGTGATGAAGCAGTGACTGGATAATAGTTGTCCTTATTAGTTGCTATTAGTATGAATGGCTGTGTGTGTTAAAATGTGTGAGGTTTTGAAGTGGATTTGGAGGGATGATCTGGTCAAACAGTGTTTGCTTCACAGGAACTTGGCTGTAGCTGAAATCTAAATGAAGGCCGCTGGTGTATAGTTTCTGACATTAACCAGGAGCAGTTCTGCATAGTGTGCTCTGCAGTGCATTCCTAGAAATTATATTGCAGTGTTTTTAATCTGTGTTGAAACCCCCACACGTAAGGATCTCAGTTTCAACTAAAGTTCACTAAATTGTACTGAGAGACTTGTGTAAAGTGGCTCATAAACATCTCTTCTGTCTATCAGTGTAGTGGATGCTGTGCTGGACCAAAGACAGAAAAGATGTCATATCCAAAGTCTCTCTAATTGTTGCAGGTTTGGCAAGACTGAGCAAGCAAAGCTACAACACAGAGCAAAAGTAATGAAAAACAGCTCTCACAGTAACAGTGATCAACTCAATGCCCAGAGGACACGTACCAGCCTCACAAGCTTGTCGTCTTCATTTACTTCTTTGCCTATGTTGAGAGCAAGGGCGTACACTCTGCCCTGGTGTAGCTATGATCATTCACGGCCCTGCTCTGTGTGGCTCTGCGGCTCATGTGGATTGTGTCTGATGTGAAGGCTTTTGAATGAAAAAAAACATAGATGAGTGGAAAGAGACTTTGAAATGTTTCTGTCAGAAAGTTCACAACTGGGTCTACTGTCTTCCGAGTTTCAGTTGACTTTTATCATGTTTTTCTTCACCAGTGTTGTGAAAGACCTTCTTATTGACAGGAATGGGTAGTAATGTACAGTAGACGGTACAGGGAAGCCATGCATCAATACTCTTCTCCATCCTGCACCCATGTAATGGAACGAACCTTCGAACAGCCGAGTCGATGTCTGTCCTCAAACAGTCAAAAAGTCAGAAGTCCTACCTCGTCATTAAGCACTTAAATGTGTTTTTCTTGCTGTACTGCTTCCGTAACTGAGTTACGCAGTTGCATCTGCTGAAGGATGTAAATGTAAATTGAGTACAAACTTTTATAATGGTTAAAATTTTCTATATTTTCAATGATTTGCTAGAGAAGATGGGTCTGGCTTTAAAAGCACATCACCATAGTGTCAGGACTATCTTAAATAAACGCAGTTAATTGATGTGTAAGTGTATATGTTAAACTTTTTGTTTTTAAACTTAATAAATTAAAGAAAAAAATTATAAAACCATGACTTGTCCAACTTTATTGTTGTAGTTCTCGCTCTAACTACACTTTAGCTTAATATCATTATTATAGTGACCTATAATATGTTGCCAAATTCTGCACATTTAAACGTAATAAGGCGTAACCCTCACTACAAAATCTGTCCAAAATCTATGCAATCATGCCATTCAAGGTAAAAAAAAAATAAATAAAAAATCGGCAATCAACACTGATACTCAGAAGGTCTTGAATATGTCAGGGTGTTAAGCGAGCTTGCATGATAGAGTTTAATATTGACCACGAACAAGTCCTTTGACTCCAAATGCACTCAGTTTTGCACAGCAGCTCCACATGGCAGGTGCTTTTGGCTTGATTACAAGCGTTTAAGTAAATGTAGGGAAACGCTTTCAGACCGCTCCGGTCTCCAGCCGAAACTGACTCACGAGTCTCTTCCTGTGTGGTGACCGCCCTCAGTGTTCAGACTCTCAACACAAAAAACCCTAAATCAGATGAATATTTCAGGAGGAATTTATTCACAGCAACATAGGGTATGTTTGCAAAAGTATTCAACCCCCTTTCATCACATTTGTCTGGATTACAAATGACACTTATACAGATTGTTCCTGTCAGCATTTGTATTGAAGACCAGTATGCTCTTAAAATAAAATTTCAAAGTCAAAATTCATTATTTGTCAGCAGATCCTTAGAAAAAGAATAAAAACTGAAAAATGCTGCTTAAATAGCATTAAATCCTTTCAGACTAATACCTGATAGAACCATCTTTTTCTTCAATAACAACTTTAAGTCTTTAAATGTTCCTAACAGCTTTGGCAGTGATTTTTGCTTCCTGGTAGAGTTTCCTGGTAGTGCTTCGACTTCCTGGTAGAGTTGCTTCAGATTCTTTAGGCTGGTTGTGTGATTCTTATGGACTACAATTTTCAAACAGTGAAAGGTGAAATTACTTCCAAAGTTTTTTAAGCAGTTTTTTTTTGCATTATCACCCTGTAGTTTGCTTCTTCCATTCTTCCCTGCTGAGGAGAATCATCCCTGCAGCCTGATGCCACCACCCCCATGCTTCACTGTTGGTTAACGAATGGACAGTGTTAGGTTTGCGACACATACAGCATTTTGAATTGTGGCCAAAAAGCTCTGTTATTGTCTCATCTGACCTCAAAACCTTATTTCACAGTTTAACCAGGTCACTCTCATGCTTTTTGGCTAATTCCAGATGTGCTTTGAAGTGTTTTTCCAGCCACTCTCACATTCCCAGCAGGTGTCTCCTGATATCGTTGACTGGTTTATCTTCACTCCTGTTGCAGTCAATGAACTCTTTAGCGCCTGTGATTATTGGCCTCACTTTGGCTTCCATCACAAGTCCCCTTCCTACACTGTGTGGCCAGTAGCATGTAGACAAACAGCATTTCTCCATTACATTTTTTATGTCACAGAATATTAAACCATAAACCATAAAACTAATATCAAATTTAGTTAATTAATTTGGAGGTTCAGTCTTTACAATAAAATGTGACAGCACAAAATTTTAAAGTGTCGTTTGTAATCCAGACGAACCTGATGACTTTGAATGGGGGATAAATACTTTTCCAAGGCACTGTATGTTTACAGGAAGCAGCTACTAGTCGATTCTTAACACTTAATCCTTTCTATAAGCCAGTGTACTCAATTAAAAAACAAAACTTTTGTACCTTCATTTCCAATCAATGATCACATCACTGCAAAAAATGACAGCAACTGAAAATATTTTGAATATAATCAAATTGATGTAGTATTTCCTAGTATACGGTTATAATAATCCAAATATAAGATTGTTAAATATCTTATTTTTAGACATTCTTTTATTCATCACACTTCCAAAGCCATAATAATTATGAAGAAACTATTAGGGAAATAACTCTTCTTCTGACTTCATATCATTTAAATCAAATAAAACCCAGCTACTATTTGTGTGAATTTCTGAAAAGGTCTAGATGGCATTCTTACATTACAAATCATACAATCTACAGTTCTCTAAAGAACTGTTATCTCAATATGCTGTAAGTCTGAGTCATGACGTGTTATTGTACAAGCACCCATTTCTTTGAAAAATGACTGTGTGAGTCCAACCTACACGGCATTCCATCCATCATCCAGTAGACATCGGAGCTTCGAGAGCTTCCCCTCTCTGGGACCGTAGCTGAAGTAAATGATACCAAAAATATCGCAGCGGCACCAAAGAGTAAAAAAGACATTTCCGCTTCAGCACAAATGAGTTTGTGGGTTGACAAGTTGAGGACCTCTACATTTTTATAGTCTATACTGAAGAGTCTCTTTGAGTAAAAAACCATGGATCCTTCTTTCATCTGAGTTAGAGTGTTGCTTAAATGTAAAAGGCAATGTTTCCCAGTGAAGTATAAAGAACAGTCAGATCTCTCAGTTTGTCACTGCAGTTTTTTTGCTGGAGGCAGCAATAAAATTGTGATCTAATTGCAAGAGCAATGAAACCATTGTTTTTTGGCTACATATAATTCCATTAAACTATAATCCATGCACACATTTCATTACAACATTTGATTTTATTACAACACCTGTAAACAATGCGACATGAATCATTCACCAGGAGTGTGAACGATGATGTATGGCATGAATATAGTATTTCTTAATCGTTAGGACACAGAAGTCAGTGCTCTCAAAACCGTTAAGGCCAGCCATTAAAAAGACTTTAAATGGTGCAGAATGAAATACTGCTTTCTTCACTAAAGGCAAAACATTTCTCAGTCGCACGTCTCTTCTCTTTTCTTCTCACTTCACTACTCACTTCAATTTTTTTTCACAAAAGGAAAAGGTGATATATTACAGTTGCTTAAATAACTGCAAGTTTTTCCCCATTCGAATGTATTGGAAATTTAATGTTTTTGCATTAGAATG
Organism: Parauchenoglanis ngamensis; assembly: GCA_030014255.1. Lineage (NCBI taxonomy): Eukaryota > Metazoa > Chordata > Actinopteri > Siluriformes > Auchenoglanididae > Parauchenoglanis > Parauchenoglanis ngamensis. Next base: position 30,240,567 of record JAQMYM010000023.1, read on the forward strand.
CAAATAGGAAGAAGAAACATTCACAGATATGAGTTTAGTTTAGCTTTGAGTTCATTCATCACACCGTTGCGGGTGGCATTTCCACCTCACAGCTCCAGCTCAATCCTGAGTTCAGGTTACTGTCTCCATACCTCTGAGTGCTCCGGTTTCCTCCAACCTCCCAAAAACTTGCCAGCAGGTGGAAATTGCCGCTAGGTCCTGGGTGTATTCCCAGCGTGGTTATCCACAGCGACTCTGACCAGGATAATAATTACTGAAGATGATAATCAAATACACTATACTTTCTGGACCACCTCACCTGAGGGAAAAACAGATGCATGTTTAAGATGTTTTGTCCTGAATATCTCCAAAAGCTTCACTTGTGGCCTTTTGAAGTCTCATTCTGTAATGTCCTTTGCTTTCATATACTCTATATGGCCAAAAATATGTGGACACCTGTCCATCACACTCGTATGTGCTTCGTCCCCAAACTGTTGCCACAAAGTTGGAAGCTCACAACTGAATATAACGTCTCTGTGTGCTGCGGCGTTACAGTTTCCCTTCAATGGAACTAAGAGGCCCAAACCTGTTCCAGCATGACAATGCCCCTGTGCACAAAGCAGCTCCATGAAGACATGGTTTGCCAAAATTGGAGTAGAGAAGTTAAAGGAGCCCTGACCTGAACCCCAGTGAACACCTTTGGCGTGAACTGGAATGCCCAACATCTTGCCCTAACCCTAGTGCCTCTGTAGTTTGTAGGACAAATCTCGACATCTGTGCTCCCAAATCTAGGGGAAAGCCTTCACAGAACAGTGGAGGCTGTCCTTATTAATGCCCATGGTTTTAGAATGGGACGTTCAAGCACAGATTGAGGTATAGTGGTGAGGTGTGAGGTGTCCACAAACCTTTGGTCATATAGTGCACTTTCCATCTCCAGGAAGAAATGACCTCAAGATGATTTACAAATGGAAAATATGTTGGAAGAACCACATAGGAACTGTGTGCACCATTGCTAAAGGGTGGCAATAGAATTTGTCTCCATTCGCCACAAACTGCCTCAGTTCCAGGGGAATGAGAAGTCTTGCTGTATTGTATACAGCAGTATAGTTTCTCTCCAGGGTGTCTCTGGAAGAGACCATGGATGTGAAAATGGTTGATTAGTGTAGATCTTCTGCTCACCACTCTTTCTCCAGGCTCTTCTTCCTTCTTGCTTGTTCAGGCTCCAGCACATTCAAAGGTGACTCTGTAACTATACAAAGCTAATTTCTGAGTGGTGTGTGAACTGTTTATCAAATTGCACTTCCTGTGTTGTGTGAATTATTAATCCAGCTGACATAAATTTGAGGAGGAAATGTAAATGAGTCATATGAATGTGAGAAGATGTTCAAGTTTATTAGACTTGAAAAATGGCACAGAAGTTTATTGTTATTTGTGTGAAAATCTCAGGAAATCACGCAAGGTTTGGATAACTTAGCGTGACCATATTTTGGTTTTCAAAAGAGAGGACACCAGGTGCAGGATGGAGACACGGGGCAGACAGACACCCTCAAAGTGAATCAAGCAAAAGCCAAATCCAGGACATTTTGGGCGATTTAGAAATCCCGGCTGGATGCATTTTTTTAAGTTTCAAAAAGAGGACGTAGGGTCACCCTAGATAACTACGCTACATGGCCAAAAGTATGTGGACGCCTGACCATGAACCCCATATGTGAAGAGTAGCTGCTACCTTAGTGGTAGCCAATGGGAATGTAGCAAACTTACTAAATAAAAAACCACACAAACAAACAAATAAGAGTGAGTCTTTCCCAAACACTTGACACAAAGTTGGAGGCACGTTATTGTCTAGAAAATCTTTGTATGCTGTAGCTTTACAATTCTCTTTCACTGGAACTAAGAGGCACAAACCTGACATGCATGACAATGCCCCTGTGCACCATGAAGTCATGGTGTGTTAAGGCTGGAGTGGAAGAACTGCACAGAGCCCTGACCTCAACCCCACTGAACACCTTTGAGATGAACTGGAACACCAGTGTCTGGATTGGGATGTTCAGACAAGCACATATGGCTGTGATGATCAGGTGTCCATAAAGTTTATAGTGCCATATAGTGTATCTTAAGATTTTTAGATGGTTTTGTGGTGTTTTGACACACAAGGAATATTTAACATGTAATTTGTGTAAAATGCAGTATGCAGCTTTGCAAACTTGTTAGTGGTTCAAAGCGTTTCAGATGGTTGTGCTTAATGTATTGAGATCATTGCAGTAACTTCAGAGAAATGTGTTGCACAGTATCAATGGAGAAAAATGATATGATGGTTAATTCATTTTAAAAGTGTTCTTATTGTTATGATGAAATTTCTGTTTGTGTCCATATTAAAGCTCACCTACGAGCTGTGTGAATGTCTCCAAATTGACTATTGCTGGATTTTGTTCTCGCTCTGGCTCAGTGGCTGGTGATTAATGGTCAGACATCCTCCCAGAAGAAAATGTGAGTGAATGAAATATTAATGAGATAATGTATTCCAGAGGAGCCAGAATTAAGCCATTCCTCTTTATCAGTCCAGGGGAGTGTGGACTGCAATTAGTAATTAGTTTGTTCACTGGCTGCAGGATTATTTCAGACCTTGTTTATTGGAGCATTTCACAGCTCGAACCCCCCCCCCAGGCCAGTTTCAGGTACACTCAAGCACAATCATTCTGTCATATCTTTTGTATATTTAACAAGCTGTTGCTCCGTGCCAGAGGCAGGAATAGGAGGCTACATTTATTAGTGCAAGACTAGGTTTAAAATACAAGTAGGATTGTGTTCTTATGTAAAACTCCTTGAAATTAATTTATTAGACAGTTCTGCTAATCTGTATAAAATTGTGATGGGGCTTGATGCAGGCATGAAGAGTGTGGATATGTGAAGAACAGCTTAAAGGCAGCTTGGTCACAGTACATTAAGGATGGCACCAGTGTTTGCATGATGGCCTGAACCTTTAGTCTATGATATTGCTGGGCTCTGGGCTGTCTGCTTAATCAGTAGCATCTGTTCTCCTACAGGAAATGGAGGACATTGTTTAAGTCTCAGTGCGCCTCTGCTAACTGACCATGATTGATCCTTCCCAATTTAAATAACAAGCAGATCAGTAGCATCTTAAACATGACTGTCCAAACCTCTACCTCATCATGGAACACACTCATTAGCATAGTAAGGCCCTGATTAATTATGTAGAAAAACTGTCATCACCATCCTATTCAAGTAATGCAGCATTGCTAAGCCTATGGCATGCATTATCCAAAAATGCCAAGGCTAACCTCTGGCTCAAGATACAGCATTTTCTCTCTCTCTCTATGTGTGTGTGTGTGTGTGTGTGCTTAAATGAATAAGACCAAAAGAAATGCAAGACAGAATTTAAAAACCTTCACAGGGAAGTGTATTAAATAGGAAAGATCAAACACCCTCCTAACACGGCTCAAGAGACTTTACAAAGAATCTGTGTGCCAGGCTAAAGCTAATACAACACCAACCTTCAGAAATCTGAGGAAGCTTCACAAGACTGTGCTGTTTAAATCCCTCATATTTTACCTGCTACTGTTTTATCCCTATTTGCTATATGCACACTCTTCCATTAGCCAGCTCATATCCAACACGAAGTACAATGAATATATGATGACATCAGCCGTCATCATTCAGCATTTTCGTCAAATTCACACTCTACAATGTAAAATAAAGAATTTACTGTCAGTGTGTAACACTTCCTGGTCTCCCCTATCTACAGCGCAGTGGAATGACCCATTCCTCTAAAAACATATGACTGGAACATGACGCATGATAGTGGACAAGTTTAGAGCTTAATGTTGCTAGTTTACTCTTTTCACAGCAACATAAGAACATTGGACAAGATGCACATTCTTATTAAAATAAACAACAAACGAGCGACGTCGCTATAGCAACCTGTCAGCCGGCTTACATCGCTTCAGCGTTCCTACTGGCGGTGCGAATGCAAACAGAAAAGAGGTCCTTGAAGGTGTATAGTTCTAAGCACGTCAGCACCACTGTGTGCATGTGGTCATTTCCAGCCATGCAGTCTACAGGTACTGAGACTAGCCTGGATATCTACTTTTGCACACATACATAGACCTTCTACATACGTACAATAGACAGGAAATACAGATGTCGTGTAACCGACAAATCTTTCACTTCCTTTTTCTTGTCTTGTACAAGTCTTTTACACAGAATGTACATTTGCTTTAAAAAAAAAAAGGCACTGCAGTGTGAAAGTACCATAGTTAAATTTTTGGTGGATCTGACATATATGTGTCTCCGCCAGCAGGAGACAGTCTTACAGAGGCGTTCGTCATGCACAATACATATAAAGGAACCTAATAGTGATCGCCAGCTCTCATTCAAAGCTCAACAATTCAGCAGTAAAAATACTGACCGAAAAACCTGAGCAGAAAGCAAACATCAAGTTCTGTGTCAAACTCAGGAAATCGGCAGCGGAGACCCTTAAAATGTTTCACGAACACAACCCAAGATACTGAGTGCATTTTGCATCAGGATCATCAGATTGCACTGACGTCTGCCCTCTTGAAGCCTAAAGTCCACTCAAAACACCTCGCCCAGCTCAGCGCTTTTCAAGCATTTTAGAAATTTCAAGCATTTCTAAAGCATTTCAAGGGTTTCTCTTGCTGATTTCCCGAGTTTGTCACAGAATTTTATGCTTGCGCTCTGTGAAAAATCGCAACCGCGCTTGTGCACTTTGTCACAAAAATGTGACATGACACAAATGTCCTGATGTTGGCAGTGTGATGTCATGTCGCACACTGACTAACGAACATTGCTGCTCACGCCTGCTGCATGCGCATGGCCGTGCTCTGTTCCACAGGAACATTCTGGGAAGTCCCGCCTCTTATACGTGTCGCTCACAGCACGCCTCAGACCTGCACTCTGGTAGTTTGTGTCCAGATGGCGTAAAAAAAAACATATTTTATACCGCACTTTATATTGAGCTCTGCCTAAAAGCACATCTCGTATAGAGTACACAGTACACAGCAATGCCAAAAAGCCCTTTTGAATGCTGCCTAATGCAGTAAAATGTATTTGAGTAAGATTAAAAAATAAGCTCCATTCAAACTACTCTCACAAGGTTTTTTTTTCTCAAAAGCCACTGCTGCCGAACACATTGTGTGTTAAACGGAAGTGCTGACAGAGATGTGCCTCTGCTGTTTGGTACCAATTCCTCCTCACTTACATTCTCACTCCTCGCTGTTATTCTGACCCAACAGCATTTATCACTTTTAGTGTAATAGCTGCTTTTTTTGTCTGTTAACATGTGCATATTTTCACGATGTTGTCCTACACTAATGAGGTCACCTGTATGCATACACACACACACACACACACACACATAGACACACGCAATTTCTTTTATGTGAAGTTTTTAAAACTGTAAAAAATGTAAATGGCATCTAATACTTGATTTTTGAAACTGAAAATGTTGAATGACTGTGTGTAATGTTTATTGATTATTTATGATTATGTTTATTCATTGATCTTCAGTAAGCACTTTATCCTGGTCAGGGTGGTGGTAGATATGGAGCCTGTCCCAAAAACACTGGGAATACACCATGAATAGGACACCAGGGCATAAGGGCACACATTCACATCTAGGGGCATGTTAGCATAGACAGTCCACATATTAGCATGTTTATGGGAGCTGGGAGGAAAATTGAGAATATGGAGGAAACCTGTACGGTAACGGGGAGGACACAGACACTATCCTGACCTCAGGAGGATGCAGGGGCTGTGAGGCGGAAGTGCTACATACTGCCCCACGGTGCAGCCCTGCAGTGTTTATTTTATACAAGCATTTTTGCCCATTCTTGTAAAAGGTGCCAATAATTCTGGATTTGACTTCATAGATGGTGTGGCACGGTGGTGCGGTGGTTAGCACTGTCGCCTCACAGCAAGAAGGTCCTGGGTTTGATCCCCGGGTCACCCAGGGT